>PVLC010006856.1:0-66739 GCA_004027655.1 Graphiurus murinus
TCCTCCTCCTCCTCTTCTTCTTCTTCTTCATGGAACTGGAGAGCAAATCTAGGAGCATTCTACCTTCAAGCTACATCCCCAGGCCTTTTTATTTTGAATCAGCCTCGCTAAGTTGCTGAGACTGGCCCCAAGCCTGTGATCCTCTTATCTCAGCCTCCCAAGTACTGGGATTACATTTTTGTAATATTTCTGATTTTTCTACCTGATAGACTCATTATCTTTCCAAGCTTTTTGCTAATCCAGAGTTTAACCGATTTTTTAAGATGCTTGGGCTGTGGCTTACCACTAGAAACTTCTCTCCAGGCCAAACTTTAGTCCAGGGACTGGAAGACTATGTCCAAGGATTAATTATCCATTACCCATTTTTTTCTGTTTGGTATATAAATGTTTCTTAAAACACAGACACTCTTGTTTATTTTGAATCTAAGACTGCAGATGCACTACAATAGTATCATTTAGTAGTTGAAACAGAGGCCAAATGATCCAAAAAGTTGAGAGTTTTTCCTTTAAAGAAAATAATTCCCACATCTGCTTTAGCATTAATAACTAGTTCATGCATTCTATTATTCAGGTCTTTACTGAGAATAGAAACCAGCATAATTTTCCATTCCTGTGCAAAACAACACAGAATACAAAAAAAAAAAAAAAAAAAAAAAACCAAAAAAACAATTGAGCTTCTTGCTTCAGGAAATACTTACTTTTAGAGGATAAAGCTTACTTTCAAGACCCACATCAAGATCTGTGTCAAGCCTTACCTTTCTGTACCTGTTCATTTAAGACTTTCCTCTTATAATCTCTGTCCAACCCTCATCCACTCTCCGTCTTGCAGAAAAACACCCTGAAAATCACTCAACCCAGGACATAAAATCATATAAAAAACAACCACTGACTTCTCCTTCTGAGAAAGTACCAGAAAGATACCAGGTTTGGTTCTCCTGAGCAATAGTATGTGTAGTAAGGTTAGATTTTCCTGATTAGCCAATAGTTTCTATCACCTTTTTAGGAGTGGAGAATCAACATTACAAATCCTCCAGACAGTGTTACTCACCTAGATTCTCCTGTTCTACTCAACTCCAAGGGCATTTCTAGGAGGTAGAATCACCGGTATTTTGCTGATAGAAAAACAAACAAAAAACCCAGGTACACAGAAATGCTGGGAATGTGTTTGGGTGACACGTCCATTGCCACAGGCCAAGATTAGCACATAGTAGGACTCTCAATTTTCCTCCAAGTACCAGGTCTTATTCTAGGTCATGGCTGAATTGTGACAGCTTATCTCCTCTAGGCTTCATTTTCTTAGCTATGAAAGTAAAGAGTAGGCCAATATTTTATATATATACTGGAGTGTCTTTCAATTCTGAAATTCATTGAAAACACGATTTTTCAGCAATCTTAAAACCAATTTCTTCACCCCGGTCTCTTTCTGCAAGACTCCATGGCCTCAAGCTAAAGGCATATGAGAGAAACTGTCTCAATGATTGAGTCGAGTTCTGTGGCTTAATTTCTCTGCTGAAAAAAAAAAAAAGGAAAGGGAATGTAGAAATGATTTTGATTCTTTCCATTACAAACATATTTGCATTTATTTCAAGCTGTTAACAACTTAACATGTAATCATACCATCTCTAGGAGAAGTAATGGTTTTTCTCTGCCAGTGCTACATCTTTCTACTAATCTATCATCTGTTATGATTGCCTATTTGAGGAGCTTGGCATAACAATTAGCCTAAGTGATAACATTCTATTCTGAAAACAAAAGAAGGGGATGGGACAATTTATCTTGCCCCTTTGCCTAACTTCCTGGTGGGAATATTTTCTAGATCACAAATATTTTAATTCTTAATTTATATTATTATTTTGTGGTACCAAGGATTGAACCCAGAGGCATTTCTACCTCTGAGCTGTATCCTCAGCCCTATTTTACTTTTTTTGTTTCAAAACAGAGTCTCACTAGGTTGCTCTGAGTCTTGCTACATTGCTGAGGTTGACCTGGAACCTATGATCCTTCCTCGTCAGCCTCCCAAGTACTGGGATTATAGGCATGCACCACCATGCCTGCCTTAATTTATTATCCATTAAGGCCAATAGTAAATAACTGTGTGATTGCCAAGGTTGGAAATGTGTTGTACAAATTATTAAGAATCTTCTCATCTTTCTGACTGGGCATTTTTCTTATACTGCAATCACATAATGGAGCTCCTTGAAGAAAGTGGATTGGGGGTTTTTAATTTATTTGATGCAGCTAATTAAGCGGTCAATTAAAAACAAAGGGCAATTAGTGCTGAGCACATTTGTTCTCATGATGAACCTGCCATCTGAAAGTAGATCCTGATTTTTGCTGTGAAATTTTTTTACTGTCAAACCAGTGTTGCTATAAATAATGGAAAGAATCAGACATTAGGCGTCATGAACTTACAACAGTGGATTCCAGATACACCAAGCAACAGAAGGAAGACAGGAATCAAAAGAGAAGTTGGCCAATATTTTACAGCAATATTCCTCAGCTAGCTATTCTGTTGCCCTGTACCTGGAGCAGTAACCAAAACCATTTAGCAAGTTTCTTTTATTTTGTTTTTCCTATGAGAAAATAATATCAGCAGGTACACAGGGGTTAAGAAGAAGGTATCATTTGTAATTGATGTGAGAATTTCCAAAAACTATCTGAGTACACACAGTTCTCCATCATCCAATTCAGTACGATCTAGATGTACTTACAGAAATTAAAAACTAAAGAGTATTATGTCAGCCAGGTGCAATGGCCACCCACCTGTAATCCCAGTCCTTGGGAAGCTGAGACAGGAGGATCCCAGTTTTGAGGCCAGCCTCAGCAACTTATCAAGACCCTGAGCAATTTAGTGAGAAGCTGTTTCAAAATGAAGAAAAAATAAAATAGGACTGGGCGTGTAGCTAAGAGGTAGAGTGCCTGTGGTTTCAATCCTCAGTACCAAAAAAAAAAAAAAAAAAAAAAAAAAAGCATTATGCTGAGAGAGTTGGACAAGAATGATTTCCCATTTCCCCTATCACTGTATCATCATAGAATGTAGTATTTGAGGTCACCTTTGCTACTCTCTGGGGCTCATTAAGTGTAGTTGCTAAGTCCCAACAAGAACCCTTTATGAGCTCCTTTCAAAGGTTTATTACAAAGCTACGCCTTTTTAGTCAAAGAAATGTCCCTCATTCTCAGTGCAAAGAAAAGTTGGAAAGCTCCTTTGTAAAAGATACAGAAGAGACAGGGCGTCTCTTTGATTTTGATTACTCCCACGATCTCCTGTGCTTGCTGGGCGTGCCACAGTCTGACGTGGCAACCACCTCCGGAATCACTTGTGCCTGGGGTCTAGCCCCGACACCCCGCTCACTCCTGGTTCACTGGCGGCTGTGTGCACCCATGGTCTGACAGATGGTGTGGGGACCAGGGGATAGAAGGAATGCCAGTCGGCCATTCCTGAAGAGGCGATTCTTCTGAAGCAAATAAACTGCTGGTATTGTCTGAGTCAAGCACCGTTAGCACCGACTACGACCTTTGTCCACTGTGGTGATTTCTTACTTCTTTTCTTATCTGCCTTCTGGGATGGGACACAGCTCTGCGGAGGACACATGGTTAGTAGAGGTGAGATAAAAGTAGGACTCATGGTTTAATGCTATTGAACACATGGTATTATTGGTGCATATATGTGAATATATTTTTAACACATTATGTGAATATATTTTTAACACATTGTATACACACACACACACACACACACACACACACACACGTGTGTATGGGGGGGGTTAGAGAAGTAAAATTGTATAATTGTTATATTGAAATCCTCACATCCAAATATATTTCAGAGTTTAGAATGCATCAGACCAGGGATCAACAAACAAATTTTCAGAAACTCCACAGCCATAAAGAGTCAGATAATAAATATTTTCAGGAACTTTGTTTTTCATTTGTAGTACTGGAGATTGAACCCAGAGGCACTCTACCTCTGAGCTACGTCGGCCAACCCTGTTCCATTTTGTTGTTGTTCTTGTTTTGAAACAGTGTCTCACTAGGTTGCTAAATGTCTTGCTAAATTCTTGAAGCTGGACTTCTAACTGCAACCCTCTTATCTCAGCCTCCTAAATACTGGGATTACAGACAGGTACCACTATGTCTCGCTGGGATTTTTTTCTTTTAATTACAAGAAAGAGATCATGAACATATATATTCTTTCCTCAGGGCATTTGAAATGGTTTCTTTTGCACTGAGAAATCCCACAAGAGAAAAAGCAAAGACACACCATTCGGGGAGGCCAAAGTTCAGTCCAGTAAGAAGAGAACCGTAAGCTGGGCGGTCAGGTTAGGCGTCCAGACGCCCACTCTCTGCACCAAACATCATTTGAAAGATTGCATGGCAAGGCCTGTAAGCCTCACCTATAGCAAAATGCTTGGGATACATTTATAAAAATATTTTTTAGAGCTTCCAGGAGTTCTTTCAATTTAGGTTTACATAGTGAGCTTCCTTTCTTAGTCCCGTTGCTTCAAATGACCTGCAATTCCAGGGACCCGCAGCTGATTTGCACAGCACTGGCCAGCATCTATTTACTCACTACGTTTTGTCCTCAATGCTCTGGGAGGAAACAGCCAGGCATTTCTCATCTGGATTGTTCTTTTTGAGCCTGAGTATTCTCCTTCCTCGGGCAATTTCAACTTTTCCAAATGGAACTTTTACAAATGGTAACTGATGCATAAATATCAGCTGTTTAGCTGGCTTTCTAAGAGCAATGCCAAACAAAATATCTTCTGGGCTTTGCTCTCATTACCGTATGCTGATAGGCAATCAGTTAGGAAAGGGCAGTGTCTGTCATGAAATTATACACTGGATCGAATCAAACAACTTTAGAATACTGGGGAGACATGAAATATAACATGATTCCTAGGCTGAACTCTTCACTTTTCAAAAAGGAAGTTGATAGTCAAAATGACTATAAATGAATCACTCCCTGTTAACTGCTCCTCAGCTAGTCAAGAGAAAGACATGGTAGAAGAAAGGTCCCCAGACTCCCACTTCTGCCCCGCCCGGGCCCCCCATTTTGATCTAAAACACAAACCTGGCACAGCTTAGTGTCTAGCTCTGAACTCTATGTTAGGCACCACATCAAGTTAGTTTTTGTTTTTAATTTTTGGTACTGGGGATTGAACCCAGGGGACATTCTACCTCTGAGCTCTGACCCCGGCCCTTTATATTTTTATTTGTTTATTTATTTTTTAGTGCTGAAGATTGAACCTGGGGGCATTCAACCTCTGAGCTACACCCCCAGTCCTGTTTTTATATTTTTATTTTGAATCAGGGTCTTGCTAAGTTGCTGAGGATCTTGCTAAGTTGTCAAAGCTGGCATTGAACCTGTGATCCTCCGATCTCAGTCTTCCAAGTACTGGGATTGTAGGTGTACACCACCACATCTGCTGACCCAGGTGTTACTGACACGTGTCACACATATCGTTTATCATGCTTTTTGTCTTCAAGGTGAACTGTGAAAACCCCAGCCAGGTAAGGGAGCCTTTGGTAATTACGCATCTCAAGAGGTGTAGTTATTGTACTTTGCTCTAGAGCCTTTAAGAAAAACTTCATGTAAATACAGGGTGAAGAAGGAAGGTACAAATCAGAGTATTGCATTTGCAGGAAATGAAATACAACGCACCCAGGATTAGGCAGAAATTTGCTTTCTTGACTCACACATCTTCACAATCCAGGGTTGTAGGCATGGTTGCCTTTTTATAATTCTATGATACCAGGTGTGTTTGTAGACACTTGGGATGGCAGACTAAATCACCATGATACTTTGATGTATGAAAGATAGAACTCTTTCTTACAGAGGAAGACCACATGGGGGATGGGTGTGGTGATGCATGCCTGTAATCCTAGTACTTGGGAGACTGAGACTGGGGAATTACAGGTTCAAAGCCAGCCTCAGCAACCTAGTGAGGCCCTAAGAAACTTAGTGAGACACTTTTTCCAAATAAAAATAATAATAAAAAAATAAAATAGGGCTGGGGGTGGAGCTCAGAGGCCATTGTCCCTGGATTCAATCCCCAGTACAAAGAAAAGAAAAGAAAGAGAGAGAGAGAGAGAGAGAGAGAGAGAGAGAGAGAGAGAGAGAGAGAGAGACAGGAAAAGGGCAAGCAGGGGCTGATAGAGGCTGCTCAGGAAAGACAAGGGATCCAGAGTTACCTAGGTTTTACTGCCTTCCCGGGATTACAGATTTTAAGTAACTTCCCAGCCCAAGAAGAAGGGGTTGTTCCCGTGTTAGATCTTTGGGCCCATTGGCAGTTGGCTACATGTGAGTTATAAGACAAGACTCTTAGAGGATGGTGAGGAAAATAGCTGTGGTGGAGTTTTAGTGAACTGTCCAAAATTTGTAATTGAGAACTTTCAGCCATAAATTCTTTCTTTTTTTTTTTTTTTTTTGGTATTGAATCCAGGGCCATTCTACCTCTGAACCATACCCTCATCCCTGTTTAATTTTTTATTTTGAAACAGAGTCTTGCTAAGTTGTAAAGGGCCTAAGTTTTTGAGGCTGTCCTCCTGTCTCAGCCTCCCAAGTATTGGGATTACAGCCGGTACCACCAATCATGCCTGACTTATAATTTCATTCTCCATCAAGATACTGCTTGTGAAGCAGTCTGCGAGATCAGATCAATAGGTGTGTATATTTATATCTTAAGGGAAAGCTCACACTCTCATCCTGAGGATTTTGATGCAGGTCCTGGCTTTGGCCATCGCTGGTTTGCATTAATGCATATGTCCATCCCTATACAAGATATGTAGCCACGGGACTGGATTCCTGATTGGCAAAGCCCTGGTCACAGATTTTTTCCTGGAGCCAAGAGATGGAACCCATATCACTCCAACTGTGCAGATCCAGGGTGTATAGGGAGGTAGTGCCCCAAGAAAAGTCACAGAGCTTTCATCAGAAGAAGAGGGAGGTCGGGTGTGATGATGTGTGCCTGTTATCCCAGTGCTTGGGAGGCTGAGACAGAGGACCAAGGTTCAAGGACAGCCTCCATAACTTAGTGAGATCCTCAGCAACTTAGCAAGACCCTGTTTCAAAACAGAAAATAAAATAGGGAGAGGGTGTAGCTCAGTGGTCCTGGTTCATTATTGGAGTACACACTTATCTTCTTTGTTACTCAGGAGGCTGAAGCAGGAGGATCTGTAATTTGAGGCCAGCCTGGGCAATAACAAGTCAGACCCGGTGTCAAAATAAAATTTTAAAAAGGGATCTGAGTGTGTAGCACCGAAGTAGAGCATGCTCCTGGTATGTGCAAGTCCCTGAGTTCCACTCTAGTACCAACAATAAATAAAGAAAAGGACAAGATTTTCTGGTAGAAAAAAAATAATGAATACTCATTAAATAAGTAAACTATATAATTTATCTTGTAAACCAGGCTTTTTGTTTTTGTTTTTTAGAAGAAGGGGTACTATTAATAATTCTGCCAGGACATTTGAGTAAACAGAAGTTGTTCAGGGTACAACTATCACACAGTTTTGAAAGAAGATAAAAGCGCTAAAGGAGATTTTTATACAAATCAAATAGCACGTATGTAGGGATAAGGTAGGATTCTCGAGTCCAGTGAATGGGGAACAAATGTGTGTCACTAGAGCATTGGATGTAACCTAGATATAAAAGGAGAGTTAGACATTTACATATGATCTTAAATATCACTCCATTGACTTCTGATGTATGTGCAACTGAGAGTGACTAAAGGTTTTAGCATATTGGCGTAATTGGTCTAAATCCTTCTTTTAGGAAGAAAATTCTGGGAGGCAATATTCAGATGCATAGGGGAAAAAAGATTTGAGACAAGAAGACTTTCTGGCAATTTAATTTTCTTTATCTTCCAAACCACTATTAGATCTAGTTAAAATCATCATCCCTTTCTCAGATGACGAAAGCAATGTTTAACTTATCTGTGTAATTCTACTCTTTTCTCCATTCTTTCCTTTCTGGCCAGTAGCCAGAGATGAAATTAAATCTTGATTCTACTCTCCATAAAATCTTCAATGGTCGTCCTCAAGTACTTTACCCCTACTTGTGTCCTCCTGGTCTTGCATATTTGAGATTCTCTCTTTATTCAGCTTTATCTTCTGGTACTGTCCTTGTCACCATCAAACTGGGTTATTTCCAACTTTAAAAATATAAACTCAGCCGGGCATGGTGGTACTCAGTTGCAACCCCAGTACTTGGGAGGATGAGACCAAAGAATCAGGGTTTGCAGCCAGCCTCAGCTACCTAGTGAGGCCTGCCGCAACTTAGTGAGACCCCGTTTCAAAATAAAAGAAGAAAAGATAGGACTGGGGGTGTAGCTTGGAGGTAGAATGCCCCTGAGTTCAATCCCCAGTACCGCAAATAAACAAATAAATAATAAAATAAAAATATAAACTCACTGGGCATGGTGGTACTCAGTTGCAATCCCAGGACTTGGGAGGCTGAGACAGGAGGATCCCTGGTTTGAGGCCAGCCTCAGCAATTTAGTTAGGCCCTAACTTTTTGTTTTAAAGTAAAAAACAAAATAGGGTTGGAGGTGCAGCTCAGAGTTAGAAGGCCCTGGGATTCAATTCCAAACACCACAAAAACCAGCCAAACAAACAAAGAGGAAAGTCAACCCTGCCTTAGGTACATCTCTTTCATTGTTTAGAATGGGAGTCTCCTCTCTACTGATACCTGCCTTAATCCCTCAGCTACTCTTTTTCCCTCTTCCTTTCTCCCTCCTTCTTTTTCCTTCCTTCCATTCATCTATCCATCTTTTCTTCCTTCTTTCATTTCCTTTCCTTTTCTTCTCTTTTCTTCTTTCTCTTTTCTTTCTTAATGGGGACTGGACCAAAGGGCATTCTACCTTTGAGTTACACCTTTTTAAATTTAATTCATTTTATTTTGAAACAGAGTCTCACTAAGTTTTTTTTTTCTTTAAAGTATTACCAGACTTCCTATTACTACACATACTTATTTACCTGTGTGTATAGGGATTTTTTTGTTTTGTTTTGTGCTTATTTTATATTGTTGGTGGCCCTGGTTTTTATTTTTCTTTGTTATTTTGTCAAATGTCACTCTCACAAGACAAATAGACACTGAGAGGAGAGATGATGATTTTTAGATTCACTGTAAACCTCTGAGCACAAAATACCTTGCTGAGCATATAAAAAATAGAAATTGGATGAAAAATAAATGAATGAATGAATGAATGAATGAATGAATGAAGAGCAATGATAGATCATAGTCATACAGATAGGTATAAATCATAGGTGATAGGTGATATATGATGATAGATAGATAGATAGATAGACAGATAGATAGATGATGTATTTAATTTGGATGCAGGAAGTTAAAGACTTAGAACTTATAATGTGAAAATGAATAGGAAGACAATGTAAGATATGAGAAGAATTTTCAAATGGACATTAACAACTTGATAGAGTATATTGACCTGAATATTGTTTATTTTTCCCTATGATTTTTATCCCTTGTTGAAATTGTGAAATCTTTTAACTTAGGTTTTATTAAAAAGTTGAATATGCTTTTGAGGTCTTGTTGAGAAAGTTTTTACCTGTGACTATGTGTTCAAGTGTTGGTCCTATGCTCTCTTCAAGTAGGTGCAAGGTCTTTGGCCTAACTCCCAGGTCTTTGATCCACCTTGAATTGACTCTTGTGCAGGGTGAGAAAGTGGGGTTTATTTCCAGTTTCCTGCATGTGGTTAACCAGTTTTGCCAACACCATTTGTTAAAGTGGCTATCTTTTTTCCAGTGTATACTTTTGGCTCCTTTGTCAAAAATTAGTTGACTGTAAGTCTGTGGGTCTGTTTCTGAGTCTTCTATTCTGCTCCATTGTTCTGTGTGTCTGTTTTTGTGCCAGTACCAGGCTGTTTTTATTACTGTGGTTTTGTAGTAGAGTTTGAAGTCAGGTATTGTGATACCTCCTGCATGGTTCTTGTTGCTAAGAACTACTTTGGCTATCCTGGGCTTTTTGTTGTTCCAAATGAATTGAAGGACTGATTTTTCTATGTCTGTGAAGAGCGCCCTTCATAATTTCATGGGTATTGCATTGAATCTTTAGATTAGTTTTGGGAGGATGGCCATTTTGATGATATTTATTCTGCCTATCCAAGAGCATGGTAGATCCTTCCATCTTCTAAGGTCTTCATCGATTTCTTTCTTCAACTTTTTGTAGTTTTCCTTATAGAGGTCTTTTACCTCCTTGGTTAGGTTTATCCCTAAGTATTTTATTTTCTGGGATGCTATTGTGAGTGGAATTGTTTTCTGGATTTCTTTTTCAGTGGATTTATGGTTGACAGACAGGAGAGAGACCCTCGAAAGCAAAGAAGTTGATTTAACTGAAGGGGTTGGACTGGGGGGGGCACACTAATGTATATCAAGGTTACTCACTAAACTGAACTTGAGAGGGAGGGAGGCCGAGGGAGCGGGGTGAGTATTTGGGGAAGGGGTCAAATGAGAATTGTGAACACATATAACGTTATCAATTTGTACCTAACAAAGATGTATGCTTACAATATATGAATAAAAATAAAAATTAAAAAAAAAGTTGAATATGAGCCAGGCATGGCAACACATGCCTGTTATCCCAGTACATGGAAGGCTGAGACAGGAGGATCACAGGTTGGAAACTAGCCTTAGCTATTTAGTGAGGTCTTTAGCATCTTACAAAGACTCTGTTTCAAAATAAAAAGTAAAAATGGACTGGGAGTGTAGCTCAGAGGTAGAATGCCCTAGGGCTCAAACCGTAGTACAAAATAAAAGTTGACTATGAATGAACTGGTAGCAGAAAGTCAGATTTTTTAAATTTCAAAATATATTATGAAGCCAGTTGTGGTGGCACACACTTGTAATCTCAGTACTTGGGAAGCTGAGACAGGAGGACCATAGGTTCATGGCCAGCCTCAGAAACATAGTGAGGCCCTCTGCAACTTAGACCCTGTTTCAAAATAAAAATAAAATTGAGCTGCAGGTGTAGTTCAGAGGGAGAATGGATCTGGATTCAATTTACAATGCCAAATAAAAAGGGAAATAAATATTTCACTATTTATTCATTATTTACTTCACATTTACAATCTGCATACTTCCAAAAGATATTTAAGGGTGTAAGAAAATATAATTCTACTAAGCTAAAAGTTTCCAAAAGGTCTTATCATTTCATATATAATAGTTTTATCAAATATAATCTGGCTGAGGTTGTTCTGAGCTTACTCTCAATTTTTATGAGTTTGAGCTTTTATAACCTTCCTTTTAGATTTTCCTTTTGAAGCAAAGGCCAAAGTTACACTTTATCTTGATTTCATTTATCACTGAATAGCTTAAATGTCAAAATAAATTAGAGAAAATTACGATGTAACCCCCTTAGGAAAGGCAGGTTTTGTGTCTGAAAGATAACACTGCTAAAAATTGATTTCTTGCAGAAATTTTGAAGCACAATATTACTTATAGTAACATTAGGAAAGATAATGTTTCCTAATGACTATGCTCTCAATAATATTGATGAAACATGTAGAAAATCCATGAAATTTATAAAATTGCTTCTAAAATATATAAGATACAACAATAGTCCATTCTGCTCCAAGTGATTAATTATAAAAAATACAATAAAAAAGAACTATAGAACTTGGTTTAATATGTTTTTATCAGCTACAACATTTCAGAAATAATTAAATTTGAATTTAACTTGATGAAGCCAGGATTGGTGGCACATGCCTGCAATCCAAATACTTGGGATGCTGAGACAGGAGGATCACAGGTTTGAGGACAGCCTCAACAAGTAGTGAGACTCTCATCAACCTAGTGAGACCTTTCTTCAAATTAAAAAAAAAATAAAAATAGGGCTGAGGGTATAGCTCAGAGGCAGAATATCCCTAGGTTCAATTCCCACTACCACAAAAAATTAAATAAATGAAATTTAATCTATGTGGAATGCATTCAAGTATCATTCTAACTCATTAGAAACTACAGCAATACCATAGCAGATGATATATGAGAAATAAACAGAAATCATAAGCATAAGAGCTGAAGCTACTGAAACTTTGCAGAACATATGTATATATTAAAAATAGCCATTTGGGCTGCTTTATGATGGATAATTATATATATATTTTTTTTTTTTTTTTTTTTTTTTTTGCGGTACTGGGGATTGAACTCAGGGGCATTCTACCTCTGAGCTACACCCCCAGCCCTATTTTTTATTCTTTATTTTGAAACTGAGTCTCACTAAGTTGCGGAGTGCCTCACTAGGTAGCTGAGGTTGGCCGCGAACCCGGATCCTCCGGTCTCAGCCTCCCGAATGCTGGGATTACAAGCATGCGCCACCACGCCCGGCTGGATAATTATATTTTAATGTTAAATTGAATCAATATCTAATGACCAGTATATAGATATTAAAATCTTCATATTTATATGTCACTTCATGACAATTTTGTTTCTTTCAGACTGTTGAGATACTGACTGGAAGAGACTTTATTTTCCTGCTGATTGTATGGGAGAAATTTTTGACCTTAGCAAGTGGAGATGAGGTTGCTATGGAAACTGGTAATTCTGCTGCCACTCATAAACTCTTGTACAGGTAAAGTGTTCTCTTATTATGAGTTTAGATTGATAAATATATTGGCATTGTATTTATTTCTAGAGGCGAAACTACTTTCAAAATGCACAATGGATATTTTATTTGAAAGACTAAATACCAAAGTTTTGAAGGTGATCTCTGTGGCTAATATAGGGACATTTTAATCCTGAAGATATATAGTATAATACTATTTATATATCCTTATAGAAGTTATTTATCTATATAGTTAGAAAACATTTAGATGTATATAGATAAGAATATATATAAGTAGGTAAATAGGCATATTTATATCTAGATTAATATATGATATATAGGTAGATGATAGATAAAAATTAATATCATGTCACTTGCAGATGTTCAAATATGACATTTATAGTAAAAACATGATTGGTTTTATCACCGGAAAACAATGAATAGTTATTAACTTTCACTTACAGTAAAGTACTTAAAAGACTGAATTTGAAATATGTTTCGGAAAAGTTGCTCTGTTAAAATACAGGAGACAAAATGTGAACTGACCTTAGAAATATTTCCTTTCCCTTTTACTTTCTCAAAGAAGACCAGAGCATGTGCAGCCTGCATATCAGTTAACTTTGGCTTTGTAACGAGCTACCCTAACTCAGAGAAATCAAACTACCAAGTAACCCTGTATTTCGGTGACAGTTCTGTGGCTTGGCAATTTAGGCAGGTCTCTGCTGGACTGCTGTTTTAGTTGTTCTGAGACACACCGTGCCTATGGTCAGCCAGAACTTATTGAGACCTAATTATTCTAGAACATTCTTCGCTAAGATAACTGAGCTGCTCTGACTTTGATCCAATGGTCTTTGATCCTGCGAGTCTGGGTGTGTTCACATGGTGGGCGCATATGGTTCCAAGAGGGATTTGAAGAGCAAAGTGTCCTGGATGCACGTGCCTGAAACCTCTACAGTGTCATATCTGAGGCATTCTTTGACAGATCACGTGACTAGCCCAGACTTAAGGGGTATAGAAGGGGCTCCTTCTCCTGATACAAGAACTCTAGAAAAGGGTGCACACTTGTAAAGGGGCACAAGTATAGTAAAGAAGATTGCAGTTACTTTTTTTATAAATAATCAACTACAGTCTATTAAGTTGCTGTAGTTCTATTGTTTTATTTATTTTTTGTGGTACTGAGCATTGAACCCCATTCTACCTCTGAGCTATATCCCCAACCTTCTTTATTTTTTTTAAACAGGGTCTTGCTAGGTTGCTGAGAGTCTCGCTAAATTGTTGAGGCTGGCCTCGAACCCGCAGTCCTCCTGTCTCAGCTTCCCAAGTACAGGGTTTCTAGATGTGGGCCACCATGCCCAGCAACTGCAGTTCTCTTCTTACTTGTGAAGCTTGCCTTCCCTAGGAGCTACAGAGCATGGGCATTGATTAGGATGTCTCACTCCCAGAGCAGCCTTCTTCTGTTATTATCATTCTCCCCCCCCCAACTGTGTGATGACACGTACTATTGACATTTCATATATTCATAACAAAGCAGTAATACATTGAGAGAAACACAGGAACAAAGATAATAGCTTACAAGCCAGAAACACAGTAATCATAAGAGACATATATTTAATAGCAATCCCCAGAGATCAGAAGTGAGGGGAATGTTAAAATAATGCAGAGATCACCCAGAAAAAAAAATCCAGAGTGCTACACAGGGGTATTTTTACCCTTAGCAAATCCACCAGCTAGAAATGCCACCATCATATTTATTCAGATGTTTTGATTGATGTCACTTCTGATTCTCTGCACCAAAGATTCTGAGTTAAATAACAATGTCTTCTCTTTTTTTGTAATAGATTAGGAAAAGGAAGAGCAGAGTCATTGAGATGCCTCCAAATTATACATGTGTGATTAAGAATTCGTTGCCTACCCTAAAGTTTTAGCTTCCTGTCAAAATTCAACATTAACATTTCACCCTTTAAGTGTGTCTATTGAATTAGCATAGGATCTCCAAAAGACCTTTTGTGTTAACTTGAAATGATTATATTCTCCAAATACATATCAAATCTGAGCAATACTCTAGTTCTTCTATTAACTTATTTATCCAAATTGGATATGACTTAACATGGCCTTTTGATTTCTCCTAAAGGAGGAAGCAAGCGTATGTCCTTGGAGCACAGCTTTACTGGGAAAGAAGAGATTGGCTTTATTTTTTAAGCCATAGCTATTTAAACAAGATAGTCTAAGCTAAACATTGCCCCAGAGGTAAAGATGCCAATAATGTTACACACAAGAGAAAGTTGTTTTATATCTATTAATTCTGTTAGATTTCATCATGTCTCTCTACCTGTGGATTTTATGTTATCTTTGAAAATTATGTCTGATGATAGAGTTCTATTTCTAGGCATATGCATAATATCTTGTTTTCCTAAAAGTTTTTCTTCATTCTGAAAGGCCAGCAAGTGTTTTCCAATTACGTGTTTTTTCTTTCCTATTTTCACTGTTTAATTTTTTTTAGATGTTGATATATTTTAAGTCTCCCTAGTCTTCAAATTGGAATTTAAAAATTATGCCACCAATCAATGTTTTCCTGTTTTGTCTTAATTAACTTTAAGACTTCTGTCACCTTTATCACACATTGACATCTGGGACCTTTATAATACAACTTAATCTATCCAGTACCATTTATTCTTAAACAGTTTTAAAGTTTTCACTTTCTAAAAGTGCATTTCTTGTCTTCTAGTATATATATTTAATTTTAGGAGAAAAGGAAGGCCTGTTTACTTTAGAAATACAATTGTTAATTAGACAATGTATTTATTATGTATGTATGTGTGTGGTATTGGGGATTGAACCCAGGGCATTCTACCTCTGAGCTACACCCTTAGCCCTATTTTGTTTTTCCTTTTGAAACAGAGTTTTGCTAAATTGCTTTGTGCTGGCCTCGAACTTGTGATCCTGCTGCCTCCGCCTCCCAAGTACTGGGATTATGAGGATCCACTAGCATGTTCAGCTAGACAATTTAAAACTGTTTTATTAATAGGTATGTTAGGCTAAGTAATGTCCCTCCAGCAATATCCAGGTCCTCCTGCTTGGAAACTGTGAATATCACGTAATGTGATAAAATGGATTTGCCAGTGTGATTAAGGATCTTGAGACAGGAACCTGGACCATCCAAGTGGGCAACCCCAAGTGTCTTAATAAGAAGGAGGCAGTTAGATTGGATACAAGAGAAGGCAGAGAGAGACATGAAGATTCTCTGTTGTTGACCTTAAAGATGGAGAAAGAGACCATGAACCAAGGAATGTATAGAATGGAACTTGAGAAACCAGGAAAGGAAGAAAATAGATTCTCCCCAGGATGTATGGAGAGAGTGTGGCTCTGCTAACACCTTGTTTCTGGCCCTATAAAATGCATTTTACATTTCTGACCTCTAAGACTGTAAGAGAATCAGATGTATGGTTGTAGAGTCACAACATTACCAGTGATTTTCACTGAAGCCATAGGAAACTAATCTAATATGTTCCTCCTTCACTCTACCTAAAGCTTCAGGATGGCAGGGACTGTATCTTCCTGCCATTTGGTAGGAGTTCAGTAAATACTTGTTAAATGAAGGACTTAAGCTGAGCGAAGTGGCATATGCCTATAATTCCAATACTCAGAAGGCTGAAAAAGGAGGATTGTAGGTTCAAGGCCATATTCAGCAATTTGGCAAAAGCCTGTTTCAAATTAAAAAATAAAACAGGGCTGGGTGTATCTTGGAGGTAGAACGCCCCTGTGTTCAATCCCTAGTAACTAACACACACACACACACATACACACACATACACACACACACACACACAGAGTAATTGAACTTGCTAAAATTTATTAGTTTTGTTCCTATTTATAGTATGAGAACATAGAATGTATTTAACTTTATAAGCTCCTGTGGTGAAATGTTAGCCAGATCTATCTCTTACTCTTTCGCTTGTATTATGATGGTATGGTCCTAGGATTCAATTTAATTATTTTATTTTATTTTATTGTGGTACTGGGAATTGAATCCAGGAACATTCTACTGCTGAGCTATACTGCCAGCCAATTTTTGGTTTTGAAACAGGTTGCTAGGAGTCTCAAAATACTACTGAGGCTGTCCTTGAAACCTGAGATCCTCCTGTCTCAGCCTCCGAAGTACTAAGATGAGAGGCAGGTGCCACCATGCTCAGCCAGTCTTAGGATTTTAGAGGTGGAATTCTAATAATACTTTAAAAGCTTTAATTGATGCCTTATTTGAACGTAAGCACTGTGATTTTCATCTGCTTTATTCTCGACTATTTTTCTATCAGATTATAGATAAATTCTTAATGTTCGTCCAATGAAAACTGCAGTTCAGCAGATGCCAAATGCAGGTGTATATTTTAGCTGTGATGTTCCAGGAACTTGAGCTCTATGTTGACCTCCAATGATTCAAGGGTCCTGGTCCCCCCCCCATCTTCAGAATCACAGTTTACAAGGGGAAAGAAAAAGCAAAAGCAAGGAAATGATTGCAATAGAGGAAGGACGAGTTGCTAGCTGAGCAGCATAGTAGGAAGTTTGTACATGGAAATGGTATACAAGGACATATCTGAGTTTCCCCCCACTCCTACTTTCTATGATAAGCTCCATCTTTTGTACTTTTATTGGTGCATTGTACTTACACATCATAGTGAGATGCAAACTGATAAATAAATATGTTCATGCAGTACTAGCTATATTTTCCTGTGTATCCAACCCCACTCCCTCTTCCTCCCTTCCTGTACATATTAGGGAAATTGGTAGTGATACTTTTGTATATGAACATAACTTGATTAGAACTGTTCCCTTCCTTATGCCTGGAGTTTCCTCTCTCTCCACCTCCCTCCCCCAACCTCCTTCCAGTAATCTCCTGGTTTCTGTGCTCATTTATTTATCGGCATTTTGATTCCTATTCTCGTTCTAGTTTCCACATAGTAGAGGAAACAGGACTCATGATTTTCTTCGACTGGCTGATCTCCTTTAGCATAATATTCTCTAGTTCCATCCATGTTTCTGCAAATGACATTATTTGGGTCTGCTTTATGTATGAGTAGAATTCCATTGTGTGTATATACTACATTTTCTTTATCCATTCATCTGTTGATGGATACCTGGGATGGTTCCATAATTTGGCTATTTTGAATTATGCTATAATCTTGGGTACGCATATATTGTTATAGTATTCTGATTTTAATTCTTTTGGAAAGATACAAAGGAGTGGTAGAGCTGGGTCATACAGCGGTTCTATTCCTCATCTTTTGAGAAACTTCCACACTGATTTCCATAGCTATTATACTAGTTTGCAGCCCTACCAACAGTGTATAAGAGTTCCTATTTCTGTACATTCTTGCCAGAAATTATTATTGTTGGTAGACTGTGTGTGTGTGTGTGTGTGTGTGTGGCACTGGGACATTCTCCCTCTGAACTATACCCTATTTTTAATTTAGATCTGTGTTCCATATTGTTGATGATACTCTTGATGATTACCCTTCCAGTTGGAGTTGCATGGAATTTCAGTGTAGTTTTGATTGGTATTTCCTTGTTGATAATAATGTTGAATATCTTTTCATATATTCATTGACCATTTGTATTTCTTCTTTTGAGAAGTGTTTATTCAGTTCAGTAGCCCATTTTTAAATTTGGTGGTTTGATTTTTGGCATTTAGTTTTTTGAGATCTTTATATACTTTAGATATCAGTCCTCTATCACAGGAATGGCTGGCATTTTTATTAGAGTGCACTGTTTGCAAATCAGTCTTTGTGTATGAGTAAGAATGGTGCAGCCTCATGCATCAGTGACTCAGCATATTCTTTCCACCCTCACCACACCGATTGGTTCAGGATACATTCGATCTACGCATATCCCTTGGTTTTTGCTAAAACAAAATGGCAGAGATGTAATCCCTTCAGGTTGTTCTTTATTGTATGAGGATATACTGGGTCCACTGTGCTGGGAGAATCAGCCTGAAAAATGAAATGAGTCAAGAAGTAGAATATTCCCAGGGAAGTAAGGCCCGATGTTTTAACTCTTCCTTGAGACCTTTAGTAATATAAGCTAACAATGTACATTCCCCCCTTTAATGCTAATATGAATTGAGATTCTTCCCTTGGAAATAGAACAGATTTTTAAACCACAGGTTGGGAATTTTGTTTCTGCTGCGCATGACTGAAGATGCTGAGGTCAGGTTAGAAATAGAACTCCACTGGAAAGGTATCTATCCACTGTTGTGAAGAAGGAGAATACATAAAGGAGCAAAATATTCACAATTTTTCCTGGAAGGAAAAAAAAAGTAAAGCACTGTGAGAAGCTTAAAGTAGCCCAGGGCAAGGTGGCACACATCTATTATCCCAGTACTTGGGAGGCTGAGACAGGAAGAGCACAGGTTCAAGGACAGCCTCAGCAACTTAGTGAGACTCTCAGCAACCTAGTAAGACCCTGCTTCAAAACAAATAAAAAAAGCTGGAGGTGTAGCTCAGAGGTATAATTCCCCTTGGTTCATCCCCAGTACCACACAAAAAAATACAATAAGATAAAGAAAAAATATTTAATGTAGACTCAGTAAATTTACTTTTAGCTCCAAATTACTGGTCTACCAACATGTCATAGGATATATATAAAAAAAACAACATAGGGCTAATGAGATAATTTGGGGAACCACCATAATTAGTGGAGAAAAATTTTAGCTGTAAGTCTAATTCTTTTCTGTAGATAACGTGCAAGTAATTTTTATGAATAAATATTGTATTCTTATTCTTCATTATGGATTAATACTAAACAGTACAACTGGAACATACCTGTATGGGTATAAAGCAGGAATCTATCACCCATGTAGAACCAGATCTTGTTGATGCTAGAATGTTCCACGTATGAGAAACCCAAAACCCAGCTATAGCATTGCACACTTGTAATCCCAGTACTTGGGAGGCAGACACAGGAGAATTGCAAATTTGAGGCCAGCCTCAGCAACTAAGTGAGGCCTTCCACAACTTAGTGAGATCCTGTTTCAAAATTAAAAATAAAATAAAATAAAATAGGACTGGGTTGTAGCTCAGAAGTAGAATAGCCCTGGGTTCGATCCCCAGTACCACACACATACGTACACACACACAAAAGTAACCCAATGTTTATGGATGTGGTTAAGGACTAAATTTTCCAATACTAAGAAAAGGGTTATTTTCTTTCTTTAAATTATCCCCTTTCTATGTGCTGTAGGAACTTAAAGTTCCCTGAAAGGTTCATGTGTTGAAGGCATGGTCCCCACAATGGCAGTACTGGGAGACAGTAGGCTTTTAAGAAGTGAAGTTAAGTAGGAGGTATTCAGATCCTTAGAGTGCACCCCAGAAAGTAGTAGTGGGAAGTGGGACCCCAGTTTCTTTCTCTTTTACTCTTTCACGTCTTAGCTGTGAGGTCAGCAGTTTGGAGACATCCTACATTCCTGCCATGATTCTCTACCTCATCAAAGACTAAAGCAACAGGTCCACCTGATGATAGGTGGGAACTGCCAAAAGTGTGAACCAGAATATAAACCTATTGTCTTTGTAAGCTTGATTGTCTCCAGCATTTATTATAGTCACAGAAAGCCAATACATTGTGTGTGTGTGTGTGTGTGTGTGTGTTACTAGGAATTAAACCCAGGGACATTCTACCTCTGAGCTGCACCCAGCCCTATTTTATTTTTTTATTTTGAAACAGGATCTCACTAAGTGGTGGAGGGTCTCATTAAGTTGCTGAGACTAGCTTCAAACTATGATTTTCCTGTCTCTTCCTCCCAAGTACTGGGATTACAGATGTGCACCATCATGCCCAGCTAGAGTTAACATTTGTAAAGATTAATAGAGTAAAAGTGGTCATCAATGGAATCATACGCTGTACCTGTTAAAAGTTATCCAGGCTTGGAGACAGCAAAATTTTAAATCCAGGGGCTAAATGAAGCTCTGTCTTCCTTAGGAATAGTATAAATGAGGGTCCATGATATGTATTATTAACTCAATTATAATAAGTAATAGCAAACATCACTGGTTATAAGAAATGTGATTTCCCTGCTGCTCAATATTCTTGCTGTTCTAAGAATTTCTGCTTAATACATTGTTTTAGCTTTGCTACATAAACAAAATGAAGTCATTTGAATGGTAGTTTTTTTTCCTTTATCTACTTGGCTCTTGAATGCAAGAGGTTCATTTGTGTGCCATTTGTATTTATTTTATGTGGACCCCTTGGTTCATAAATCTAAGTGGCTCATTTGTGTCCCATTTGTATTTATTTATTTTGCTGTGGGTTGCAGTGTTCTGTGTATATCTTGTAAAATTATGAACCAAGCAACTCTTTGGTCAGTCCTAAAGAAGTGCTGGATATTCAGAATGTGACCTGGGCTTGTCAGAGAGAGGCTGAATAATTCAAGAAATAACCGTGGGGCTAGTCACATTGATTGGCAGGCTAGAGCAATAGGCTTGCCTCTGGCATCGTATCTATTATGTGATGTCATCAGGACCTAATGAGCTATTTTCTCCTCCTGCATTAATTACTCCTAAGGAATAAGCTTGAGAGTTGAAATCATAGAAAGTCTTTCCTTATTCTATTTTCATGTAATGTCTACTGGCAATTATTAATTATTCTCAAAACTTTTTTTTTGTTCTGGGGATTGAACCCCAGGAGCATTCTACTAAGTTACAATCCTCAGCTCTTTTCTTTTCTTTTTCTTTTTTTTTTTATTTATTTTATTTTTCGGTACTGGTGATTGAATCCAGGGATATTCTACTGCCTAGCTACATCCCCAGCCCTTTTTTTTTTTTTTAATTTTGGAACAGGATCTTGCTAAGTTGCTGAGGATGGCCTCGAACCTGTGATCCTCCTGTCTCATACTCCCAACTACTGGGATTACGGATGCGCACCACCGCACCTGGCTCTCAAAACTTTTATATGATAGTAGTATGTTATTCTCAAAACTTTTATGTTATTTTATATTATATAAAATATATTATTCTCAAAACATATTATTTTCAAAACTTTTATATTAATTTATATTATGCAAAATATACATTGTTATTACAAAACTTACATTATTCTCTGTTATATATTGCTTTATATTATACACAATATATGTTATATTATTCTGAAAACTTTTCCTGAAGTAATTGATTTTTAGAACCTGGGTTAAGTTGTTTTTGCAGGAAAATATTCTATTTTGTCAACACTTTCACATGGCTTACCATTTTAGAAATGGAGTAGCCTAGAAGAATTTGGGGAAAAAAAAATATCTCCTTGAATCTCAGTACTTATAATCAAGTACCAGGGGGTATGGATTCATCAGGAAGTATTTTATGGTGGCTTGAATTTTGCTGTTTCAAACACAGCCTTTTATTGAATTGAGAGCCAGGGTAAATGACCTTCCTGAGAGGGGGCGAAAGGCCATGAGAATGGTAATATTCACTGTGACCAAGATTTCTTCAAACAAAACGATGTATCACACAGCAAATTCATGGAAATTGGCAGGTGTAATAAACCCGCTTTGCTCGAGGGTCTCAGAAGCACATAATGGATATCCCTTTGGGTCAGACCGTGATGAATAGTGAGCACCTTGGAGCCCACGCTCTGCCCATGGTCATGTTCAGATTTATCGTTAGCATAATAGCACCTTTAGGAATGAGGCACCGGGCTATATTTTTAAGCCAAGCGACATCTTTGCAATTTCTAATAGAGATTGCCCAATTGAGAAATGCTGAAAACACCATTTTTATGCAATGCCGTCTGATCAAAGGTGGTTATATGATGATCAGACGTTCTTTCCGGAGTAATTGATTCTTAAGCCCTAAGTGAAATTGTTTCTCAGGACCGATAACAATATAGGAAAAGAACTCTCTTGTCAGCATTGCAAGGAAATGATGGGGATACAGACTCACAGGTGACAGGAGCTGTGGCCCTGAGTGGAAGGGAGGTAAGAAATAGTATTGGCAACAGGAAGCTTTGGGAAGGGACGGTCATGTTTTCCATATCAGTGATAACACCAGGTGATGTTTTTTTTATCGTAATGGTACTAATAAATAGCTATTCCACAACTGGAAAATAACATGAAAAGACTAGCAGAGTTGTTCTTTCCCTTCATAAAACTTCCTTGAGGCTTAAATTCCAACTCCTTACTGAGTCGAGCAAGCCATTAAGTAATCTGTCTTCTGCCCCTGTCTTCCATCTCTCTTTTGTTTTTGTTTGTGTTTTTGTCCTGGGAATGGAACCCAGGGGCATTCTATCTCCAAGCTACACCACTACCTGTCCTTTATTTATTTATTTATTTATTTATTTATTTATTTATTTATTTATTTATTTTATTTTGAAACAGGGTCTCAGTACATTGCTGAGAGTCTCATTAAGTTGCTGAGGCTGGCCTTAAACCTGTGACCCTCCTTTCTCTTGCCTCCCAAGTACTGCAATTGCAGGTGTGTGCCACCAAACCTGGCTCCTTTCCAGCTTCAAGGCAGCCGGTTAAAGCCAGCCCCAGTACCTCTCCTGGAGGTTTCTCAGCACTCTTGTATGTCTTCTCTGTGTTCCAACGCCTCTTTCCCAAGATGTATTCTACCAGTGCACACTCCTGTGCAGACACAGATTCGTAAAGCACGGCTGGCCGTGTCATTACTCTCTCGGGACCTTTATAGACACCATTTCCTATGGAATTCAAGCTGTCTAATCAGGCATTCAAATCTAATTTCCTTCCACAAATATTGGAAGTTCTCCAATTAATTCAATTCAGCCTGTGTCAAGAGTGATGTCTTCCCCTACTGCCCTTCCCTTATCCTTCATTCAAGTCAGGCTGTGCCACAAGTGAGATTCCTTCCCCTCGCCCCTCCAGGTGCCCCGGTCTCTTTGGTTTGTTTGTTTGTTTGTTTGTTTGTTTGTTTATTGTGTCACTGGGGTTTAATCCTGACGGTATTCTATCTCTGAGCTACAACCCCCAGCCTGATTTTTTTTTTTTAATTTTGAGACAAGGTCTCACTAAGTTTCAGAGAGCCTCACTAAATTCTGGGGCTGGCTTCAAACCTACCATCCTCCTGTCTCAGCCTCCCAAAGACTGGGACGACAGGCATGTGCTAGCACACCTGGCTAGCATTTAGGTTTTGATATTTTCTTTACCTTTCAGAATTAGTGCTAAATTTAGGAACAAACAGAATAGATTTTTGACTCTGTTAAAAAATAATCTCTTTCTGAAGATTCATTGAACAGGTTACCAGAAAAACAGATAAAAGAGATTATTTTTCTGACATAATTAAAAAAATCAAACCCGCATTTCTTGTAGCTCACAGCAAACAACAGGTTTGTATGCTTACTTTGCCAAGAGCTCCCAATAGGAAGGATTTGGTACATACAGAAGTAAAAACAACATTTTAGGAAAAAGCAAAACTCTTCTCACATGTTCTGATTAGCTCCATAATCAGTTCTCAACACTGAGCCCAGAAGCAATGATGATTTTACTTTTAATGGCAGCCAGGGAAGGGAGCCTTGTTTGTTTTTGTTGGTGCATTTTATTTATAATTTCATACAGAAGAATTTCAGAAAGCACTTAGAATCACAGAAGACAATGTTGGTGGTTGGAGCTGTGCACAGCCTCAACTGTACAGCTTGAGAGGAAGGAAGGGCTGGGCGTGGCGGTGACCACTTGTAATCCCAGTAATTGGGAGACTGTGAAGGGAGGATCACACATTTGAGGCCAGTTTCATCCATTTAGCGAGACCCTGCTTCAAAATTTAAAAATAAATAAGTAAAAAGGGCTGAGGATGCAGCTTGGAGATATAGCATCCCTGGTTTCAATCCCCAGTATGCAAACCTTCCCAGAGATCTTTTTTGAAGACACCAATAATTGAAGAAAGAGGAAATAATTGAGAGAAACAAATTATTGGGATCTGTGCAATGTGGCCTCAGCATTTCTTAATTCTTGCTGATATCCTTTCTGCCTTGGTTTCTCCATATAGCTTTACCCAGCAGACCCCAATGGCATCACTACAATTCAATATATCTAAGTTCATGGCTATTCCCTTGATTTGTGTATCCAAAATCTCAGTCTCTCTCAAATAGAAGTTGGCATTGGTCAAATGATTTGTTATTGTGTGAAGAAATATCTGTGCAAGTTGTTTTATCTTCTTTCACGTTGGAGAATATATTTTCAGAGCCCAAAGTGTATAATATAAGCCTTGATGCTAGAGATGGGCTCAGGGAACCCCTGCTCCCAGAAAGGACACCTTCTACTGCAGTGCCAGTTTCTCTATTTGCCACCCGGCTGGACATTCTGTCTCTTTGCATCTGACCACTGCTTCTATTTCCTCAGTGTCAAAACCACTTCCAATGAGAACAGAGGAACAGAAAAGCAAATAAGAGCTCAAGCCAGACCTTGGAAAACAATCCCTATCTGGATACTGGCCTAGCAGCCTCTGAGTTCTTTCCTGTCCCTTAATGACAGATGAGGCCAGGCATGGTGGCACATCCCTGGAATCCCAGGACTTGGGTGGCTGAAAGAAGAGGATCAGAGGTTGGAGGCCAACCATAGCAACTTAGCAAGACCCTCAGAAACCTAGTAAGACCTTATTTCAAAATAAAAATATAAAACAGGATTGGGGTGTAGCTCCGAGGTAGAATGCCCTGGGGTTCAGTCTTCAGTACCAAAAAAAAAAAAAAAAAAAAAAACAGGACAAGTTTTTGATCATTGCACCAAGAGATTCCAACAACAGATCTCTAATTTCTGGTACTCCATAGCTTGAAGATGAAAAGTGTAACAGGGTTTTATGATTTCTTAATAGTCCTGATGAAATACATAGAGGAGTATACCATCAGATCTTTAGCTAAGGGGCCCTCTGGGAGACATCTGTGAATTTTCTTTCTCTGTTTTTGCTGGATCCTCAGGTAATTATAAGTGAGTTGCTCTATGCTCTTTTTCACCCAACATTTTTCCCCTGATGGCTCTGGAGATGGAACCCAGGGGCATTCTACCTCTGACCTACACTCCCAGCCCTTTTTTAAGTTTTTGTTTTGTAAGTTGCTGAGGCTGGCCTTGAACCTGTGATCCTTCTGTCTCGGCCTCCCATGTACTGGGATTGTAGGCTTTGGCCACCATGCCTGACTAACTGCTGTTTTGAACTGAATGACCTTGATAGAGTACAGTCATACATGGGCAGTGCTTTCAAAACCCTGGAGCTGTCTCTGATGCCACCGTTCTCTAAGACTATGCGGCACCCACACACCCCACCCTTCAAAGCCCTTTGATTACTCCGCCTGTCTGTCAATATGATCAATCAGGTAATTGGAGGACATGCTCGGGTACCACAAACAAACTATTAATGGAAGCCAGCAGCCTGTAGCATGTTGTACAGCTGATGTGGTAAACACCTCGCTGACCTGTGATCAATTGATGCTTCTCCATGCACATGACCACTTATTTCTGGTGGAAAACTAGTTGAAAATCAGGGGAAATTTGCATTAGGAAACAACAGGACCCTTGGACTGACACTTTTACCTTGGGTTGAATAATACTTCCCAAATTTTGTTCTTTCTAGATACAATTCTGTATTAAGGACCAAAAAAATAGATGTGTATTCACAGGGCAAAAATAATGATACTTTGTGAAAGCTATGTGTAAGTTACTCAGTGAGAGATCCAGTGATCTTACTTCTATGCCATCTTCTTCTATTCTTATACCTCTATAGGGTCCTCTCCCTTAAAAAGGTCTATTCTATTTTTTTTTTTCATGTGTGATAATGGGGATTGAACCCAGGGGTATTTTACCTTTGAGCTTTATCCCAAACTCCATTTTATTTATTCATTCATTTATTTATTTATTTATTTATTTTGAAACAGGACCTCACTAAATTGCAGAGGGCCTCACTAAGTTGCTGAACCCGCAATCCTCCTGTATCAGCATCCGAATTATTGCCTTACAAGCCTGTGCCACCAGGCCCAGCTAAAAAGAGCCCTTTTTGTGAATTATTTATAGTGGTTTTGCTTTCCTGATAGAACCTTGACTAATATAATTCAAATTTCCCTTACTTGATGGGGACAAATTACCCAAATCACCATACTTTGATTTCCCCTGTGTTAGCTGTTGAATATTAAGGTTTTCTGGAGACTAGATATTTCAGGTGAAGTGTGATTAGTATACTGAATAAATCCTTGGAAAATATTAGTGCAAGCAGAGCATGTATGGCTCTAGGCAACATGACATAGATTTGCAAAAATTTCTTCGTGCCTTTTCTTTCTCTGTTGACATTTACTGTGCCATTTAGTTATCAGAAGTTACTTCCTTCTTACCACCCTAACCTTGTTAGAACCTGTGACTCTCCACAAAAGTCCTCTTCGGCCTTATGTTGCCCATGGCTACATATTTTTCTAATTCACACACAAAAACTAAGGACTGGGAACACTTTTAATCACTGCACCTGTCTCAGTCAACATTCACACGACTGTAATCTAAAACTGGCCACACGACTTGGAGAAAGGAAGACTTATTTGCTCACAGTTTTTTGGAGGTTCTGGGCACAGTTCATGAGAGGCTGGGTGTGCGGAGCGGAGCTCAGGGCATGGTGACAGGAAGCAGAGAGGGAGAGAGCGAGGGCTCTGTTCTCACATCTTAGGGTCTGAAAGCAAGAGAGAGGCAACAAGCAAGGGGATTCAAAGGCGCAGTCAGTCCCTAAGGCCACGTCCTAGAGACCCACCTTCTCTAGCCACATCCTACCTGCTTAGGTGACCACCTAGTAAATCCATTACAGTGGATTCCTCTACTGATGGGATACAACCCTCATGACGTAATCACATCAATTCTGAACATTAATACACGAACTCTCCAGGGGACAGTTTACATCTAACTCTAACAGCACCTCTGGGTTGAAGTACTTTTGATTTGGCCATGATTTGGGGAACTTTAACCCAAAGGAATAAAAATGCAACCAAGTGTAGGGGAATACCAGGCTGTAATAAAATAAAATGGTTGTAATTGTTTATACTGGCAGCATTTTCTCGTTTCATCTCCTGTGGTACTCATGATTTCTTGGGAAGATTTTTGTGACTTGCAGAAACCGAGGAGGAGCCGTGTGTTCCCACTCTCTGTGATCCACTAAAAGCTGCTGTCACTTTAGTGAGATGAGCCCATTGGCGCTTCCCATCCTCACTCTTGTGACTCAGTTTCCCCTTTTCTTTGCCTTCACCCAAGCTGCCACAAAAGAATTTGCAATCATCTAGCCTCTGTTGTCAATCCCAGTCTTTTTCTTCTTCTACCAGTAGTAACTCACAATAGGGTTGTGTTCGTTTTTTTTAATTTTTTATGTATTTATTTAGTACTGGAGATTGACCTCAGGGGCATTCTACCTCTGAGCTACCCTCTCACTAAGTTGCTGAGGGTGGCCTTGAACCTACAATCCTCTTGTCTCAGTCTCCCTATTTCTGGGATGACAGGCTTGGGTCAACACACCTGGCTTGTGCTCCTTAATTGAGACTTGATTTCAGGAGCATGTCTACTTTGATCAGATACTCAAATGTGATTGCTTTGTTGCAAAACCAAGTGGACTCTTACAAACCTCAGATTGAAGCCCTATTGTGACCCCAGGAAGCGTTTCCAATCTTTCTCTTGCCCCCGCTTTTCTTCTATAAAAAACACTTTGTACAGAGCAAAGGAAGAGTACATCTCTCTCACGCTGACCTGTCAGGTCAGTTATTCTTGTTGGGTGTCTTGGTCACAGGGATTGAAAGCTGACTAATACCATTGCCATAGGAAGTTACTGGGCTGGGGATGGAGCTTGGTGGTAGAGCATTCACCAACACACACAAGCCCCTGGGTACAATTCCTATTTCTGCAAAGAAATATGGAAGGAAGGGAGGAAAAGAGGAGAAGGAAGAAAGGAAAGAAGGAGAAAGAAAAGAAAAGAAAAATAGTTGATATTGAAAGTTTCAATTTCTAGCACTGCAAATACATGCATACACACACACACACACACACACACACACACACACACACACCCTGAAGTTACCATGGGAACACTTAATATTGAGAGACCATGTGTGAAAATATTTTGTACCTATCATACAGATCCAAAATATGGGCTACAAACCAGTTAAGCTACCTGGCCAGTGGCACACAGGTGATCACAGGGTACACAGAAGCAGCAGTGGAATCTGAACCCAGGTTTACCAATGTGCTTCCTGCACTCTGTGCATCATTTCTACATAGTAGATACTGCCCAGGCTCTTAGGGGAGTCAAAGAGAGGGGGGGGGGACAGAGAGAGAGAGACAGGAAAAAAAAAGAGAAAGAGAAAGAGAAAGAAAGAAGGAGAAGGGAGGGAGAGAGAGAGAGAATGGAGCAGCCTGTGATGACCACATTCGCCTCTATATTTCATAACTAAATCCATGGTTCATCTCACTACAGTACTGAATGAACTGTGCCCGACAGGTTCATATTCTTGACAGGACATTCCGATTTTGGGTAAGCAGCTCTTGTCTACCTAGGAGCAGTGGCGAGTGTATTTCAGCAGATCTTTTATGGGCCAGCTGTCCCTTTTTGGAAATGATTTAGGGGCATCTGGCCTCCAGTCCTTCAGTGTTTTGCTTGGCCATCCATCACCAGAGGCAGGGTGGCCGCCTTCTCCATGGAAGGCACGCATCTTCCTTCTAGACGGTCGCCCTCACAGAGATGGAGCTTCGAGCTCTTCAAGTCATGCCAGCGCTGGCTTGTGCCACCTTCTCTTTAACCTGCATGTCTTTCTATTTGGGTTTGTTCTTTCCCTTCTGCCTTTTCTGCTAGTTGTGACACCTCAAGGAAAACCTTAAGGAGGGGACATTTTTAAGGATCACTCTATTTCTCCTATCCTAGGCAAGTTTAGCATCTTCACTGTGATTCAAGATGGTAATCATATGGACTACACTTCTTTCTCCTTTCAGTAATATTATATCAGTCTTGTTTTGTTTTTTTTTATGATTCTCCCCTCTTCATCTTCTTTCAGAAGCCTAGACCTTGTGCTAAATGCCCTTAGATGACCCCACAGTTTGCACAGACTTTAGTGTAAATGCTCCAGGAAAATTAGCTGCCTCTCTTAAGCTTGATGTCATACACCCAACATCATGCCAAATGCTGAACAATTTCATTTGAATCACTTCATTGAATCCCCAGAAAACTCTAAAGGCCAGAAAATCCTTTAAAGTCAATTAAGAGCAGTTAAACATTGTCCAGTTTCAAATGCTAGTATGGAAAGGTTTGGGATTAGAACCCATATCTGTCCAGTCTCCAAGCCCAGTGTTGTTCCAATTTATTACCCGGCCTTCCTGTAAACATCTGTTGGGATTGTCTTTTTTTAAGCATGTGTGGTATTGAGAATTGAACCCAACGGCATTCTACCTTGAAGCTATCCTGCCAGCCCTATTTATTTTTTATTTGGAAACAGGGTCTTGCTAAGTTGCTGAGAGTCTCACTCAATTGCTGAGGCTGGCCTCGAACCTGGGATCTTCCTGTCTCAGCCTCCCAAGTTCTGCGATGACAAGAATGTGCCATCACTCCTGGCTTGTTGGGATTATCTTTCCTTGTTTGACCAGCAATATTATTTGTTTCCTCATTTTGTTTTGTGTCTGACAAGATGAATATGTTTCTAGAATCTTCAATGACATGTAAATTCCACGACAAACAAAATGATCTCTGGAATTCCCTGTTTCTTACTATTTTCCTGTTTTAAAAATCTAGAATAATGGACTAGATTTGAAGAGGGATCTCAGATCTGCCGATACTTAACTCTCTAACACCAGAAACAAGAGATTCCTGTCTAAACTTGGGTTTCTTTATTTGTAAATTGGTGGGGTTGGAATTATGAATGTTCAATTCATTTCTATTTCTGACCTTCTAAAATTTCCTGATGCAGGGACGCATCTGCCTCGCAGAGGACTTACAAAAATCCACTGGAGAAAAAACACTCATAATAGAAAAATCTACATTCGCATCTACTTAACTTTCTCCTCATTCAAATATCTCCATAGCGCCTCTCTCCAGAGACTTCAAGCACTTACTTAATTTAATATAGCCCTTGATAAAATGGGTCTTCTCTGCAAATCTCAGCTCCAGGCATTTCTTTGGTATCCACACTATACATTCACTCTTACAGAGTCTTTATTTTTTCCCCCCTAAGAATTTCCTGTTCATTTAGCTCCAGCCAGAGGTAAAACTAACAATTTGTACATCTCTTCAGAGGCACCCGATTTACTAAATGTCTTTTAATTGCCATGGGATCTCAGAGAATGCCTTCTGCAAGGTGACGGGAAGAGTTATTCCCTTAATTATAAAGGCGGAGGGGAATATGTTTAGCTTGTGTCTCTTCCTGTGCAATCAAATGGACTGCACCCCGAGCTGAAATTATTTAGCAGTGTCACATGGACCAGCCCAGGCTTCTATCACACAGGTTCTTCTGTCTCCTTGCCTGCTGTAATTGTGACCTTGGCCATTGGACATGGAAATGATACTGTCTGACTACTTCCTTCATTTTTCCTCTTTAGATCAAGATCACCATTGTGATAGGCAGTAGCGTCCATGATAATCTCATAAACTCTTAGTCATGCCACCAACAGTTGGTAGTCTCGCATCTTCTTAGCACCTTGTGATCCATATGATAAAAAAACTGATTGGATAATATTGATAAGTTGCCAAGGATATTACCACAGGTGAGTGAGTGAGAAAACCTGACTTTGACACAATTACAGAGTTTAGATTCCAGTGACTGCCTGTCCTTACACACACAAGAAAAAGCAGAGATACACAGACACACACACACACACACACACACACACACACACACACACACACCACATACATGTACCTATGGTTGACTCATTAAAAGACAAATATCAGCTGGGCATGGAGAAGCACAATACAAGAGGATTGCAATTTCAGACTAGCCTCAGCAATTTAATGAGACCCTGTTTCTTTTTTTAATGTGCTATTATTGGTGCTTTATCATCTCACATCATAATGTAAATCATGTTGACATCGACATACATGCACACTGCAATGGGTGCCCCCATCCCACCCCCTCCCCATCTCCTCCCTTCCCATACAGAGGACTGAGACTGATATTGGGATTTTCACATATGTACATATAGTTGATGTTAGTATTTCCAATATTGAACCTCAGTCTTCCCCTCCCTTTCCCTTAGAACACCTCCCTGGCTCCACTGAGGTTTCTCCTCCATTATCTGAAGTCCCTCTGGTATCCTAGTTACTCCCTAGCTTGCGCATATTAAAGTAAACATGTGTCCCTTCACTTTCTGGGGCTGGCTTATCTCACTTAGCATAATGTTCTCCAGGTCCTTCTATTTTCTTGCAAATCATATAATTTTATTCTTCTTTATTGCTGAGTAGAATTCCATTGTGTGTTATTTCCCGTAGTTTTGTGATCCATTCATCTGTTGATGGACACCTGGATTGGTTCCATAATTTGGCTGTTGTGAATTGTGCTGCTATGAATGTGGGTCTGCATGAGACCCTGTTTCTAAATAAAAAATAAAATATGGTTGAGGGGGTAGCACAGAGGTAAAATGCCCCTGAATTTATTTGCTAGTACCACAAAATAAAGAAACGAACACACAGATCTTTGAGAACATTTAACAGAAAATTTTCCCTTGTTCTGGAGAGTTCAAAATAAGTACTTTTAGCCTAGTGCATTGGTGCACACCTGTAATCTCAGTACTTGAGAGGCTGAGACAGGAGGATTACAAGTTTGAGGCCAGCCTCAGCAACCAAGTGAGACCCTCAACATCTTAGACCCTGTTTCTAAAAATAACTAAATAAATACATTAGAAGGGCTGAGAGTGTAGATGAAGGTAGAATGTCTCTGATTTCAATCCCTGGTTCCCCCTATACGCACCTCCCAAAAGGAAGATACTCTTAAGGAACTGACTTCTAACTAAAATAACTAAAATGTAAATAATAATTGATCATTGATTATATGCAAGGAAGAAAAGGCACTTAAGATAGAGGCAATTCTTTTTTGTTTGTTTGTTTTGGTACTTAGGATTGAACTTAGGGGTGTTCCACCTCTGAACCACACCCCTAGCCCTATATCCCTATTTTTTTTTTTTTTTTAAAGACAGCATCTCACTAAGTTGCTGAGTCTGGCCTTGAACATACAATCTTCTTATCTCAGCCTCCCAAGTACTGGGATTACAGGTGTGCAACACTGTGTCCAACTGAAGCAAAATTCTTCTTAAAAACCAATGAAACAATTGCAACAATAAAACAAAGACAAGGAGGTAGGAAGGAATACTGACTTGAATGTTTAGTAGTAAGATAGTGCAGAGGGTAATTGAAGATCTGCAGGTGAGCGGCAGGTCCTTTCACAAATGATTGAGACCATGTCTCTTGGCCTTAAAACAATGTAAAGTCATTAAGGAATTTCAAGGTGGAAGCACCACCATGCCTGGTTCTTTTTTCCAGTTTTGTATACCCCAAGCACAAATTGCGGGACGCTAAAACTTACCTTCAAATAAATCCAGCAAAAAGAAAAAAAAATGACAAGGAAGATGTAGATAGTGCACAAAAGAGAGGGAGGAAGAGACAGAGACAGATTAAATGAGGCAGAAACACCAAGAATTGCTGCCGCCAGGTGAAGTGCGTGTGGGCCCTCCTGATACTTTTCTTACCATTTCTGTGTTGACACATAGTGCTCAATTAATTTCTTAAATGTAATTAAGGTAAAAATCTGGCCAGGTATGATGGCACACCCCTGTGCAGGAGGATTTCAGATTCAAGGTCAGCTTCAACAATTTAGCAAGGCCTTCCCACACCTTAGTGTTTCAAAATACGAATAAATAAATGAATAAATAAATAAATAAAATGGCTTGAGGTGTAGCTCAGTGGTAGAATGCCCCAGGTTCCATCCCCAGCACCACAAAACAGTAAGATAAACTATTGAGGGAAATATTATTCTCATTAGTCCCAACCAAAGTGGGTAAATCATTTTTTTCCCTCCCTTTCTGCTCATCAACCCTAAGTTACTAGTAACTGTTTCGAAAATCCAGGTTTGATAAATATTTCATCTTCGTATCTCCCAGCAGTGTTTCAAATAGGACAGAAATGCTTTTGCATAAATGCATCTCTCATTGAAGGAGTCAGCCAATCGGAAAGAGCATTAGATTTGGAAGCAGGAAGACAAAATAGGTTTCTGTGCTAGCTGATTCATTTTATGAATATTTGTGGAGATTCTAGAATGTTCCATTGATTGTGACAGAAGGTCTAGAGAAAAAAAAAATAATAACTCTGCTAACTACCAGGTCTTTGAACTTCCACAAGTTCATATAGTTTCTATCCTCTTATCCTTGGTCTCCATCTCCGGGAAGCATGAATAACAATATCGCCGCCCCCCAGCTTCTTATTGAATGCAAAAGTCCTTTGTGTATCATAAATGAATTACCAAAAGTATATTATTATAGTCCTCTCCTCGTTGTTTATTCTTCTTCAACTGTTAGAATTCTTTTTGTGGCTTTATTCTTCTCTCTGCATTTCTGTAGCGTCCTTGGCCTTTATTTCTGACTTTATCTCATTACGCCTGCTTACCGTGTTATTGTCATTTACAACTTCATGTTAATCAAAACCGTGAATTTCAGCACAGGCAATGGCCCCCGCCTCGTGGGTGACCTTTCTCCCTTTGATCCTGGCTTCTGAAAGCTTTTTATACATTCTAATTCTCTTGCATTTTAATAGCTCTGTGAAGCAGGACTATTTTCTTTGACTGATAAGATCATTGAAGGTGACCTGATTTCCTCCCGAGATGCACAATGAATAAAACTTGTTCCTGTACATACTCACCCACATCCTTCAGATAAGGGGCGGGGGAGGATTTGGGGGTTACGAGTGCATAAATATGAAAGTCATCGGAGGAAGAGCTGACTTCTCAGACACTGCGATTACAAGCGCCTCGTCAAATTATGCAAGCTGCTTTATTTATTATTCCACATTTTGCTTTTTGTTGTTGTTATTGTTATTTCATCTGGTTTCTGCATCAGATTGAATTGCAAAAATTTGCACCACGAGAAATACAGTGTTTGTTTTTGTCTTTTTAATGAGCTCTGATGATATAAAACACCTTAATTTGGGGGCCACATCTCACTGAGTCACAGAATTATATACATGCTTCTGTAGAGTTGTGTGTATGGCTGCCTCAGGCTGTCACATTTATGCAGTGGTTAGTTTGCAAGGTGACCCACTTCTGTCCTGGTATGTGTTCTGCACACAGGCTATGCTGTCCTTGTGACTGGTTGGTGTCATGTTAATGACTCATGGCTTAAACAGCCTGGCTATTCATGGGTGTGGAAAATTGATATTTGAGAGCATTTTATTCTGCCCATTCAGGCTTATTCCTTTATGAGGAATCCAAATAGTGATAACATTTACAAAAGACTAGTGATGCGAATATTCAAAAGGCATCTCTTCCACACCTTTGTGTCTTTCTGTACTCCTCATGTGAACCGCTCTGCCCATCATTACCCCCAACAACCTGACTCCGCTAATCCTTTCCCCTTGGTGATCATCCCTGATCATCTTGCTTCTGTTCCATAACTGTGCTTTTTCTTAATAATTCTGTTTTTCTAAGCTTTATACTTTCTCTTTCTTCAATTTGGATTGCATCATTTCAGAATATTTTTACATTCACCCATTCCAGTAATATGTCTTTATTTGTAGCTACACTCCTATGCATCTTATTTAGGAATGGCAAAAGACTCTGCTCATGGTTTTATACCAATACTACAGTAAAATTAACTTGTCTCTTTTCATGAGCTGTTAATCGTTGTTGTGATCATTTATAGAATGTCTCCTAAGTAGCTCATGTGTTAATGTTCAGAGTTGAAGTAATTAAGTCACAAGGGTTGTCATCTCATCAGGGGATAAATCCATTGTAATGGATTTACTGGGTGGTCACATAGGCAGGCAGGATCTGGCTGGAGAAGGCGGGTGGCCTAGGAGTGTGGCCTTGGGGACTGAACTTTTGTCCTTGAATCCCCTTGCTCACGTGTTCTCTGGCTGCATGATATGAGAGCAGAACCCTTGCTCTCTCCCTCTCTCCACTTCCTGTTGTCATGCCCTGAGCTTCGCAGATGTAACCCAGCCTGACATTGGCCGGAACTCTGGGATCTCCAAAAACTGTATGTAAATAAATCTTCCTTCTTTTTGGTTGAGTGGTCAGTTGTTTTGGATTGCAGCAGAGAGGATGTTGACTGAGACAGAAATTGTATTTTCCTATCAGAGCTGGAAGCTGGCAATGTGCACCTTGCCTATTCAAGTTCAAGGAGGTACCCCATGTAACTGACTCTCTGTAGTTAGTCTCCACACAGTGCTAGAGAAACCAGGCATGGACATCAGAATGTGGTGTTCCCTGAAGTTACTATGCAACCACTCTTGCTCTGCAGTTTATTCGGAGCCTGTCTCTTTGATTCTATTATAATTCAAAACAGTATCAGATTCCATTCTCATTCAAAACAGTCTCATCATCAGGAGCAAGGATGGTAAATATGCAGTTGTGAGGAGTATTCTCTTAATCAGGAGTCTGTGTTGAAATAAAAGCAAGCATTCACTCCGATGCTACTGCCATTTCTTCTAGTTTTTCTTGTTTGTTTGTAACTTCCAAAGTATAAGTCATACAAAGTGTGGATATATTTATACCATATATCACACATTTCATCTGGGTAAAAGGACAGAAAATTGATGAAACATGCCTCAATGCTTGTGGGATAAAATCATATTTCAGTTCCAGCTATAAAAGTGTAATCCAATTCAAATGTTTACCATGCATCTGAGGATTTTTTTTGTCTATGCATAATGGTGTTGCATAGACAATTTAATTTCTTTCTTTTATAAGTAATCTTGAAGAGATCCTTCTATAGCTGTGTGAGCATGTGCGTGTATATGTGTGTGTGTGTGTGTGTGTGTGTGTGTGTGTGTGTGTATGTGCATCATGTTTGGATTGAACCCAGAAGCACTCTACCTCTGAGCAGGATCTCACTAAGTTGCTGAGAGCCTTGCTAAGTTGCTGTGGCTGTCCTTGAACCTGTGATCCTCCTGTCTCTGCCTCCCAAGTAGTGGGATTACAGGCAAGCACCATCTCTCCTGGCTGTCTTCTTTATCTTTCCAATAAATAAAACTAAAGACTAGTATGATCAAAGTCCGGGGTGAATGCATGAAACATATTGTCTCAATTATTTTATTTTTGCTGTACTGTTGGCTTAATGTGCTGAAAAGTGTTGCTGTAATTTTGGCAGGTGTGGCCTCTCCCACCCTCTCTTCCATGTTCTGATTCTTTAAAAAGCACAGAATGTAGAAAGTAATATATAGTGTTGCTAATAGCCTATTGACATTTATACTCCAAAGAGAAACAGAATACTAAGGTCAAGATTATTGTCAGAAATATAGGAATGTGGTGAAATAAAAGAATAGAAAACCAAATGCCCCTGTAAATCTTAAGATACCATGTGCCAAATTCTTGTCTAAAAAGAGAAGCCAGGCATGGTGGTGTATTTCTGTAATCCTAATAGTTGGAAGGCTGAGAACAGAGGATCTCAGGTTCAAGACAAGCCTCAGCATGTTAACAAAAACTCTGTTTCAAAAAAATATCTTAGTGTTGGGAGTATAGCACAGAGGTAAAATTCTCCTGAGTTCAATCCTCAGTAAAAAAAAAAAAAAAAAAAAAAAAGACATTGCTGTTTACTCAAAGAAAGAAAGAAAGACCTTGGTTTTTTTACATATTGTTTATCAACTGGTAATTTATTATCTGAAACACAAAAAAGTAAAAACATTAAAGAAGTAGGTTGATCAGAGTTTCAGATAACCAGGAGGTTGGTCAAGACCATGATTAGTTGAATACCAAATTGCTTCACAAAGATCCGTATTTTATGGATTGTACAGTATGTCACTGAATTTCACATTTTGTAATCCTCAATATCACTGAATTACCATCCATTTTGGAAATCTTCCCACATTTCTGTCTAAATGCTGCTTATGTTTGATGGGGCCCTTCTCGGACTCAAAGCCCTAAGTCTGTTTCTGGCAGCTTTCCAAGATGATTGTTGTCTGAATCACCATATTGATCTTTTGCAGCCACATATCAATATTTTCCCAGATGGAGTTACTTAAAAGCAAACACATTTACTGCCTCACAGTGTCTGTGGGTCAGTAGTCTGGGCCCAGCTCCTCTGGGTCTTTTGCTTCAAACTCTCAGCTTAAAATTGCAATTAAGATGTCAACCATGAGTGAGTTTGACTGTAGGTAGGCTTCCGAATTCTTGTGCTGGTTGGTAGAACTCCGTTCCTTGAGCAGGGCTGAGCTGAGGGCCTGGATTCCTAGCTGGCTACTGACTGGAGGTGGCCCACAGTACCTTTATAAACAATGTCTTCCTTCACTGGCTCCCTTCTCTCATTATCCCATCTGGGGTGCCAAAATGATGCAAAGTTTCTCTTCTTCTTTGGCTCTTGTCCAGTGGATTTTGATGCATGAACTCCAAAGACTCCAATGAAGGGTATGTAAATATAAAGGTTTATTTGTAATCCAAGGAAAGATAGAAAATAGAAAAAGAGAATAGCTCCCTCACAGGACAGAGCTCTCCAAAGGGAGTAACCGCTGAAGTTCTTGGGAGGTGAGCTTTGATCCCTTCTTGTGGTTGCCCATCTGCTCTTTTGTGAGTGTTCATAATTGGATCTTGGGCACCCAATATCTTATGCCTGGTTTTACTCCTTAATTTGAGTCATTATCTTGTGGGCTTATGGTCTTTAATCTTTTGTTGTCATTTGTCTTCACCGCCTACCCCATCCTTTCCCTTTCAATCACACTTGAAATTGTCTACACAGGTTGTCCTCAGAATGCAGCCCACAGAAGGGACGGAAGTTTTGTTTTGATTTCCATAGTCCTTGCCTGGCCAGTGGTATCCTTATATCTTATTAGCTTTCCCAGTTTTTTATCTTTATATAGATTTTTTTTAACCCTTCCTGTCCCTAGGTCTTCCGCCCTGCCTCAGTTTGCTGAATGGGTCTTTCCTCCAAGGCTGTAGGAAAGGTATTCAGCTGAGTAGGTTATAGAGATGATCATTAAATTATCCAGTTGATTAGTTTATAGAGATGATCATTAAAGTGTCTGGTTGAGCAGAGATGGTCTTGCAAGATGGGAGGTTCAGTCTTATGGGCCTAGTCATGGGAGTGACATCCTATTGTGGTTTCAGTGTGTCTCTCTATCAAAAGCTCAGGCCTTGGCAACTTAATCCCAGATTAAGGTGATACTTTGGAGAGGTGATTAAGTCCTGAGTTCCTAGGAGTGGTTTACTCCCATGCTTTTTATAAAAAAGTAACATCAGCCCCCTCTCCCATCTCATGCTAGAAATCCCTCCCATCTTGTGCTCTGGGATGACATGGTAGGCAGGCCTTCACCAGGTGCCCTAGTCTTGATTGTGGACTTCCCAGCTGATCAAATGGTGTGAAATAAATTTCTGTTCATTATAAATTACCCAGTTTGCACTGCTCACTTATAGCAACACAAAATGGACTTAGACACAATCTACCCCTTGGTTATATTCTGTGTATTAGAAGCCCAAGGTCCCTGTCCACACTCCAGAGTGAAGGAAGAACCAGGATGGAGTAAGAGGACGTAGATTCTCTGAGAAGTTCTTGTAGAATCTCTCCACCACATTTTATTTTTCTGGTAATTGGTAATTTGACTGTTTTCCCAAATGAAGTCTTTAAATGTGCAATAAAGGGGCTAGCATCTGCCATGGAGTCTAGGTCTGACCCCAAATTTACAGCAATGATAATCATATGGATGGGAATACTTCATGGTTACTCACCTTGCCTGGTACCAAAATTCTTGTGATGTTTCATTCAGAATAAATCATTTAGAGATTATTATGTATCATAAAGATGCCTCCCTTTAACCTTTTAGGTATTTATGTACAAAGTCAGATATTTTATTCATAGTAATGCTGTGTGTGAAGAATGCAAATAGATCAGGCTTAAAATGTTGGGAAAAAAACAAAGCGCATATTTGGAACCAGTCGTGGCATACTAACATAATCTACTGATTACACAGGGGTGCAATAATGACTCTGAAATAAGCAAAAGTTACTTTGTGGACCTCTAAAATGATTCACATAGCCACCTGCAGACTGAGGTTGGTTGTATTTATAGCAGTAGAAACACTTTGTGCTTGTTTTAGCATTACATTAATATCCAGTTGGTATGGGTATGGATATTATAGAGAATAAAAATAAGTAAAAATTGTCATATATACACTTAACAATATCATTCCATTAGGTGTACTTGGCAAAAAAAATCATTCCTAAAAATTGAGGAATAATAATTACTTGTGACATCTTTGCCTAATAAAGAATTGCAAATAGTTTAGGAGTTAATAGAAAAAGTTCTGTTGGACATAAGTATCAAAAATTATTTTCCTTAAAACTGTTAGATTTAAGAAGGTACTGCCTAATTTCTTTTTAACTGCATAGTGACTTGCAGTAGCTTCAACACTCAGGAATTCTCATTGCTTCCAGGGTGAAAATCATTTATTTTAAAAGAATGGTTATAAGCCAGACATGGTGGTACTTGGCCTGTAATCCCAGTACATGGACGGCTGAGATAGGAGGATCCCAGGTTTGAGGCCAGTCTCATCAACTTATGGAGACCCTCAACAACTTAGTGAGACTCTGTTTCAAAAATAAGAAATAAAATCAGGCTGGTAGTGTAGCTCAGGCGTATAATACCCTTAGGGTCAAACCCCAGTAGAACACACACACACACACACACACACACACACACACACACACACAATCAAACCCAACTTAATACACTCTAAATATTTCCCCAAAATCATTTCAGAAAGAAAATGATCTGGTGTGCTTTGACAATTTTGAGAAACTTTGATACATAAAGTTTGATACACAAACTTTGCACACACACACAAATCTTTCACTTAGATTAAGCCAAATATTGGGTCTTTCAGATGGATCTACTAAACCAAATACAAATGCAAGTCATTTTGCTACTCTGTCCTCTGCTTATGTGTTTTCCTTTCTTGAATATTTCTTCTGAGTTTTGACCCTTTCATTTTTTATTTGTAGCATGGAAGCAAAATGGGTGCCTCTTGGCTCCTATGTAGCATTCTGAGTCATAAATACAGTGACTACAGTGAATTGTGTGCATGATCTTTCAGTCTGGAGACCTTTTTATAGGTCAGAACCCCTTTCACAACATTTAAACACATGCTACTTTCAGTTACCTTTCTGAAGTCACTTGCTTCTATCTTTTTTTTTTTTAATAAGGGAATTTTTAAATAATGAGGTAAGCTGAGCATGGTGGCACACACCTGTGATTCTTGTACTTTGGAGACTAAAACAGGAAGATCACAAGTTCAAGACCAACCTCAGCAATTTAGCAAGACTCTGAGCAACTTAGTGAGACCGTGTTTCAAAGCCAAAAATGAAAAGGGGTTGGTGGCATATCTCAGAGGTGGAATATTTCTGAGTTCAATTCCCAATAAGTAAATAAATAGCAGTGACTGTAAGATTTCTTCCCTTTTACCTTGCTTAAATCTAGATATAAAAGAAATCTTGCCATCTATAAAGGTATCTTTCATGATGCATGGGGGGGGGGGTGTTGGTGAATGAAGCCAATTAGGGAAAATGAAAGAGAAAAAAGGAAGTCCAGGGTGTCCTCCTAAATCTCAACATGCAGGGATTTTTGCCTGTTTTATCCCCGTAGAGTGACTTGCAAAAAGGCTTTGTTGTTGTTGTTGGTTTTTTTTTTACGATTCATAGGCTCCCCGTTGATAAATTCCACTGGTCCATTTCCCCTTAAAATGAAAACTTTCCTTTGGGAGATAAAGCAAGTTCAAAATCCTGCTTGATGTGCAATATAGAACTTTTTTGTAAGCCATAGCCATTCTATTCACACATACTTTTTTTTTTCTCTGTCTTCCCTACCCCATTACCCCCCTGCCCTGTCCTCCTTTCCGCCCTAGAGGCCAATAAAGATGAAATAAAGATTGTGTGCTGTTGTACACGAATCGTCCACCATGGGCCCTGTCTTTCTTTTATCTTTTGTAGAAAACATGGTATGTTTATATACACAGTTATAGGCCCATGGGGTCAGGCTACAAAGGCTTCTCTTCCCAGTAGCCAAAGCCCTCCTGTTATTTCCCAAGGATAAATCGGTAGCTTTCCTCCTGCAACCCAGCAGGTGACTGGGTTTTAACTTTCGATTCTAAAGTTTTCATGGGGATGACAGCAGGGGATCTGAGGTCCTCTGAAGATTCCTAACAGCGATCTAAGGATTGTCCCTACCCTGAATTCACTAAGCTGTGGAGCCCAGAGAAAAGTGCAAATGTGAGACCCCTTCTGTATAAATTATTGTGCAGGGCCCTTGGAAGCATCATTTGCTGTGTAGCTACATGGGTCAAATGCCCCCAATGCTGGCCCTGTCCCTGCCACCCAAGTCCCTGAGGTCAAGGACAGCAAGGGCACTAGGTATGGCTGTAATTTGGTACATTAAGTCATTGTGGTTGGTCTATGATCTCTGACACCATTCTGTTCTTGGATCTTCAGTCCCCTGGGTACGTTCCCCATCAAAATACACATCTTATATAAATCTCTTGGTGGATAACTCTATCTCAATTAATTCCTTATCTCCATTTTCCTTTCTTCCTGTCTAAAAACTCATTTATCTCCAACTCTTCCCAAACCCCTCACCCCCATGTAGAATATTTAATAATGATCAGTTACTTAAGATGAATGGTCAAGCAAGGTTCAATAACAACTGAAAAGTCATGCCAACAACTTGGAAGGTAGAAAAGATTCAGTGTTCATGAAGTTAAATAGCCGGTCTGTACTTTCAGAACTGGAGGCACATGTTTGCATGTCTTTATCTAAGATGTATCCTTTTATCCTCCACAGCATAGATGAAAAAATTCTAATAAGGTGCTACCTTTTACAAACCCTCTCCCCAAAAGGAGAATTTTGTTGTTTGTACTCGGAATTGAACTAAAGGACTTTCTACCTCTGACCTAGACCCCCCCCCCCGGTCCTTTTTTCTTTTTTAATTTTGAAACAGAGTCTTACTAATCTGCAGAGGGTCTTAATGAGTTGTTGAAGCTGGCCTCATATCCTGGATCCTCCTATCTCCCAAGGACTGGGATTACAGATTGTGCCACCAAGACCCTTCAAGCCTAAGGAGTTTTTTTTTTTTTTTTTTTATATGTCAAGAACATAAAAAGAATTTCAACTTTTTAAATTTGCATTTTAAAGTTTTATATTTTTATTGCTTCAGGAAAGGTCAAAAAAATCATTGGAAGCTGGACGTGGTGGCGCACGCTTGTAATCCCAGCATTCGGGAGGCTGAGACTGGAGGATCCGGGTTCGCGGCCAGCCTCAGCTACCTAGTGAGGCACTCCGCAACTTAGTGAGACTCGGTTTCAAAATAAAGAATAAAAAATAGAGCTGGAGGTGTAGCTCGGAGGTAGAATGCCCCTGAGTTCAATCCCCAGTACCGCAAAATTAAAAAAAAAAAATCATTGGATATACAGAATTATCCTACCCAATGTGTCTTTGCTTTTTATGCATAGTCTATGAAGACTGGATTATGGATAAAAAAGCACATTTAACAATTGAGGGCTTTTTTCCTAAATCTTTGTATTTCAACAAACACAATACTTAAAAAAATAAAAAATTATTAATTGTATAATTTCAGAAATAAGTACTATTGCCAGGTGCATTGGTGCATGTCTGTAATGCCAGTCCTTGGGAGGTTGAGACAAGAGGATTGCAGATTTGAGGCCAGCCTCAGCAACTTAGGTAGAACCTCAGCAACCTTATTGAGATCTTGTTTAAAATAAAGTAGGGCCAGGGTGTGGGTTGGAGGTACAATGTCCCTGGGTTCAATCCTTAGTAAAAGAAAAAACAAAAAAGGAATGCTGTCAGTGACCAAGATCAGTAATGGCTGTAGATATAGTGGAAACTCTCAGTTTCAGTATAGATAAAAGGAACGTGGAGTTGGCTCCCAAAGAGAGCAGTGGGCTTCCTCCCAAGCCTGCACGGAATAACATGATATGAAATTGTCATCACTGCTTTTCTATTAGAAATCATCTTCCGATTCTCTTTCTTTTATTGGTGTTATTCCCTGGTGTTTAGGGCTAGTCGGCTTGCTCTGTGCACATCTGCAATTGCATATCCTTCCAGACTAGCCTTGAGTTACTTCATTTGATTGGCATCACAGACTTGGCAGAAGCTTCATCTTTGGCATGCAGACAGCTACATGTGATATAAGAAGAGGCGTAAGCAGGCATCTGCTGAAAAAAATCATCGTCATCATCATCATCATCATCATCCTTCTCAAGACTTAGCATGGTTTGACTGCCACCTAGACAGGCAGAGCTAGTATATTTGGCTGGAAGTTATTAGACTCACCCAGTGATTTCAGGGGTATCTTTTGATCTCATATTCACTTTTTTTTTTTTTTTACTTTAGTTCCTGACTCAGGGCACTGAAATCTTTTGAAATTTTCTGGATCACAAGAGTGCCTCTTGTTTGAATGAGGTAGCAACTCTTGGTGGGCTCCTGGATAGCTTTGGAATTGGAGATGGTCAGCAGGAAAAACCACCAGGCCATGATTAGAATATTGGAACTTCCAGCACCACCCCCATGCTTTGGGAGTGGGGACTGGAGATGGAGTTGATAATGAATCATGTCTGTGTGGTAAAGCCACCACAAAAACTCCTCAAGTATGGGTTTCAGAAAGCTCCTTTGCAAGCCAGTCATGGAGATACATGCCTATAACTCCTGTCCTTGGGAGGCTGAGACAGGAGGATAGCAGGTTCAAAGCCAACTTCAGCAAGTTATAGAGACCTTCCACAACTTGATGAGACCCAGTTTCAAAATTTAAAAATAAAATTTTGGGGGTATAGCTCAGAGATAGAGTACCACTGGGTCCAATCCCCAGTAACAAACAAAACAAAACAAAAATTTTATCCCATTCTGTTGGCTCTCTGCTGAGGTTCTTGATAGTTTCCTTTGTTGTACTGAAGTTCTTCAGTTTAATGCAATCACACGTGTTGATCTTCCTTTGAATTTTTTGTTCCTTTAGGGTCTTGTTGAGAAAGTTTTACCTGTGCCTATGTGTTGAAGTGTTGAGCCTATGCCCTCTTCAATTAACTGCAAGGTCTCTGGTTTGACTTCCAGATCTTTGATCCATCTTGAATTGACTCTTGTGCAGGGTGAAAAAGTGGGGTTTATTTCCATTTTTCTAAGTATGGTTAACAAGTTTTGCCAACACCATTTGTTGAACAGGCTGTCTTTCTTCCACTCTATGTTTTAGGCCCCTTCGTCAACAACCAATTGGCTGTAAGTGTGTGGATTTGTTTCTGCACCTTCTACTCTGTCCATTGGTCTATGTGTCTGCTTTTTTGCCAGTACCATACTATTTTTATTACTAAACTACTCTTCAAATAGAGGACTAATATCCAGAATATATTAGAGAACACAAGAAACTCACTGCTAAGAAAACAAATAACCCAATCAAAAAATTGGCAAGTGAACTAAATAGATATTTCACAAAGGAAGAAATAAGTGTATAAGCATATTTCACAGTGGCCAATAAGTATATGAGGAAATGTTCAACATCATTAGCAATCAGAGAGATGCAAATCAAAACCGCCCTGAGATTTCACCTAACCTCAGTTAGAATGGCGATCATTAAAAACATAAACAACAATAAATGCTGGAGAGGGTGTGGAGAAGTGGGAACCCTAATACATTATTGGTGGGATTGCAGATTAGTGCAACCACAGTGGAAAACAGTATGGAGGATCTTCATACGAATGGGAATGATCCTACCTGTGATCCAGCAATACCACTTCTGGGTATCTATCCAAAAGAATGGAAACCAAACTGTCAGACCGGTGCATGGGTATCTATGTTTATAGCTGCACAATTCACAATTGCCAAACCATGGAACCAGGAAAAATGCCCATCAACAGATGAATAGATTACAAAACTATGGAATTGGTACACTATTGAATTTTTATCAGCCATTAAGAAGAAAAAATCATTTTATCTGCAAGAAAATTGAGAGACCTGGAAAACATTATGTTAAGTGAGATGAGTCAGTCACAAAAAGTAAAAAATTGAATGCTCTCCCTAACTTGCAGAAGCTAGGGAGAAAGTGGCTCATAGGAGGGACTTTAGATGAAGAAGGAGATTCTTAAATGAGTAAAGAAGGTGACCTAGCTGAAGGTGATGGGAGGGGGGAGGGGGAAACACCCTAATGCATACGATGCACATTCACAAATATATCAAAGTCAATCATCGAACATGAGATGGGGTGGGGGATGGGAAGGAGATTGGAATTGGGGAAGGGTTAGCTGAGACCTGGTGCATGCATGCCTCTACCAGCTTGTACCTCACAAAGATGTATGATTACAATGCACCAAGAAAACAAAACAAAATAACAAAATAATGATCTTGTGTAATGAATACATGCTTGGGGGGTGGTACCCCCAATTCCATAGGGACAGAAGCTCCTGTGCTTCGGATCCTTCTGAAACTCATCCTCTTCATCTGCCTGTCCACCTGCATTCTTTATAATAAACCTGTCATTGTAGCTATTTACCTGACCATTGAGAGCTATTAGAGAAAATTATGGAACCTGGTGAAGGGCAGTGGGAATCACTAGTTTGCAGCTAACTTAGATGGGGCTGTGGGCATGCTGGATACCCAGTATTTATAACTGGTTTCTGAGATGGAGGGCAGTCTCTGGGACTGACCCCTTAAGCTGCAGGATCACCACTAACTCTGGGTAGCACTGGAATTGAATTAAACCGAGAGATATCCAGTGAGTGTCTGCAGAGGATTGGAGCATTGCTTGGTGTGAAAGAAAAGCATATTTGGTGTCAAAAGTTTGTGACTAAACTCAGCATGATGGCACACACCTGTAATGCCAGTACTTGGGAGGCTGAGACAGGAAGATCACAGGTTGGAGGCTAGCCTCAGCAGCTTAGTGAGGCTCTTAGAAACTTATCAAGACTCTGTTTCAAAACAAAATAATAATATAAGGCTAAGGAATATAGCTCAGAGGTAGAATGCTTCCCTGGGTTCAATCCCCAGCACCACACACACACACACACACACACACACACACAAACACACAATTGTTTGTGAGTAGAAAAGCAGTTTTATACTGTTACAATTTTTGGAAAAAGTCACTATTGTGATTTTTTTCAACATATATAACAGGAGACAATCCCACTTTGACTTCTAATGGAGTATATCTAATGAGTATTGAGTCTGCATCTTAAAAAATTCTTTCATATATACCTTCTTTCAATTCTTTAGATCAGTCTTTCACTATCTCTTGCTAAAAGCCTCATTTTCTAATGAAAAAAATCACTCATAAAAGAGACTTGTAAGATAATACCCCAAACCTTTACAAGACCAGAAAATCTTCCTTGATTCCTTCCCCAGGGATACCACCAATTCCCAATTCCTGCTTTACCAAACTTCTTATGGTTTAGTAAGACACCACGATTTTTTATTTCTTTACATCTGATTTCCTAGCTATTCTCTTTTCTAGACTTCTTGTCTTATCATGGCTTCCAGGCCAGCTGCTACTCATTTTCAAAACCTAAAGCAAATATCTTCTGTCCAGGAAGCTATTTTCTGTCTAGTATTCTGGCTGTAGGAAACTAAAACCATTTGCAACATATAGAGTCAAATGTACTTGGATAACTGCAGAAGTGTCATGGGTATTGTGTTCAGTAAGCTTCATTTCCAATCTACAGAATTGAGAGCTACCTTTATTTTATTTATTTATTTTTTGTGGTACTGGGGATTGAACTCACTGGCATTCTACCTCCAAGCTATACCCTCAGCCCTATTTTTTTAATCCTTTATTTTGAAACAGGGTCTCACTAAGTTGCGGAGTGCCTCACTAGGTAGCTGAGGCTGACCGCGAACCTGGATCCTCTGGTCTCAGCCTCCCAAATGCTGGGATTACAAGCATGAGCCACCACACCCGGCTGAGAGCTACCTTTAGAAGTAGTTCTGTTCTTCTAGAGGTAAATGGACTTGGCCTAAGTCCAAAATTATTCATATCTTGTTAAAAATCCATACATACTGCTGGGCCTCATGTGGGTGTTACAACAAGAATAATAATAATTGAACATTTAAACAACACACATGCACATGCTAATCTCTTTCGATGATGTGGATATGCTCTCAGAAATGACTTATTCGATGGTTTTATCATTGTGTGAGTATCATAGCGTGTATTTATATAAGCTCAGATGGTTGTAATTCCATTGTTCAATGTGGCTCTTGACACAGTCAGTATCTGGGCATAGTGCGTATAACCCCAGGCCTTGAGAGAGGCTGAGACAGGAGAATTGCAGGTTTAAGACCAGTCTCAGCAACTCAGCAGGATGCTCACCAGCTTAGCAAAACCTTGCTTCAAAATTATATATGAAGGGAGCCTGCCATGATGGTGCACACCTGTCATCCCAGTACTTGGGAGGCGGAGCCAGAAGGATCACAGGTTCAAGGCTAGCCTCATCAACTTAATGAGACCATGTTTCAAAATAAAAATATGAAAAAATAGGACTGGGTTGTAGCTTATAGATAGAATGCCCCTGGGTTCAATACCCAGTGAGACACACACACACACACACACACATATACACATACACAGAAAAAGAAGGAGGAGGAGGAGGAGGAGGAGAAGACGAAGAAGAATTAGAAAAAGATGGAGGAGGAGGAGGAGGAAGAGGAGGAGGAGAAGGAATAGGAGGAAAAAAGAATAGGAAAGAAAAAAAAGAGAAAAGAGGAAAAGAAGAGAAAGTAAGAAAGTTCATTAGGGTATGTGCTGTACTTTCCTGTGGCTATACTACAGTAGGTCTCTTTGCTGCAGTGTGACACATTTCAGTCACAGATGGCACCTAGATGTCAGGACAGCTACAATGTCACTAGGTAACAAGAATTTTTCTGTTCTGTTGTAATAATACAGAACCTCTGTCCTACATTCGAATCATCATTGAAATATTAGATGTATATGTATAGCCATATACATATATGAAATATATAAAATAATAAAATAAATGTGTGAAATATATAAAATATAGATATGAGATAAAGATAAATATAAAGAAGTATATAAAACTATCAAGGAAGCTTTAAAAGTTTATTCAAGTGTGAAAATAAGACCTATTTTTGTTTATATCTACTGTTAGGCATTTTAGGATAATCTCGTCTTCAATGTACCTGTCACTGCTTCCTTCTTTACCTCACCACACCGCAATTGAACTGCTAGTATGTGAAGAGCACACAAACTAGGTCTACCCAAGAAGCCAAGAGCATGAAAATTTAGTGCCAAGGTCACAAAACCTACTTAGTAAACACAGCAGCTTCCCCCCACATTATTGCAGTTTTGTGTATTCAATGTACATTAATTTGCCTAAAGTTACCGAATTGGCTTCATGGAACACCACTGCCACCTTCTGGTGATGCTGAGTTTTTAAAGTCCTGTAATTAACCACATTACTCAGAGGTAAAAGGGGTCAGATTTTGCCATGCCATTTTTCTACCTGGCTTTTACATATTTCAGCTTAGAATGGAGAGTGTGACACAGCTTGCCATTTCGTGACCCAGCCCGTATAAACTAATCTAAGCTGACCCATATTGATTTAATGGAAATAATACATCTTAATAGTAAAGAACATAGACTTTGATATCAAAAATAAGAATTTCAAGGTTCAGCACCACCATTTGTTAGCTATGTGACTTCAATAGGTCACTTAATTTGTCTAGACTCATATTGTTCAAAAGGTTAAAAAAGTACAATAATAGGGGTGGATATGACATCTAAATTTCCCTTATAGGGGTGGATATGACATCTAAATTTTAAAAATTGGAAATTCTAACGCAGTACCTACGTACTGTATACAGTCAGAGCATGTCCATGAATGTTCTTCTTGTTGCCGTTTTTGTAAACACACCACCTGTCCTGGACTCTTGTTTTCTCACAAACCTCATGGTTCAGTTTACAAACGTGTGATATTCTAGTGCAGATGTGTTTGCTGTGTAAAGTTAAGTGCATAATGGTTAGTGTTTTTTTCTGTCCAACCTTGTCTACTTATGAAAAAAAAATTCATTTGCAAACGTCAAATTTAAACCATCATTATTCCAACTTCAGTGGCTTTACTTATTAATTATTTATTGCTGAATTAATTGTATTGCCATCTTGAGCTATATTTTTATTATTTTTAATATATTTTATTGGTGTACTGTAACCTCATATCATAATATTTTTCAGAGTGATATGGAATCCATGCACACAGTACTTGGTGAACCTCCCCAAATCTCTCCCCATAATCCCTCCCCCGCCCCTCCCATACAGGATATTGAGATTGGCATTGGTAATTTCACAAAACATCAGTGGAAGTGTTTCCTTCTACTAATCCCCACCCCTCAACACACACACATGCGTCCTCCTCCCCTAGCCCACCTCCCTCACTCCACTGAGGTTTCTTGTCTATTATCTAACCTAAGAGAGAAAACATATGACCCTTCACTTTCTGGGCCTGGCTAATTTCACTTAATATAATGTCCTCCAAGTTCATTTTCCTGAAAATGATGTGATTTTGTTCTTTATTGCTAAGTAGAAGTCTACTTGTAGGTATATCCTATAATTCTGTAACTATTCATCTTTCTATAGACACTTAGGTTGGTGCCATGATTTGGCTGTTGTGAACTGTGCTACTATAAACATGGATATGCATGTAATACTGTAATATTCTGATTTCAGTTCCTTTGGTATACTAGTTTTAAAAAGTCAACACAGGAAAAAAAATAAAAAGTCAACACAGAAGCCAGATATGGTGTATACCTATAATCCTAGTGCTTAGGAGGCTGAGACAGGAGGATTGCAAATTTGAGGACAGCCTCAGAAAATAGTGAGACTCTCAGAAAACATTTTTCTTGCCCCTACAAGTTTCTCATGTCTTTTATCTATTTAAAAATGTAATGCTTCAAAAACATGTGTGTTGAGGTGGGAAGTGGGTTAAATAATGTGTCATCCTTATGTAGGCAATATATTCATCTTCTTGTCTTCTCTGTGTCATGTCTATTTTAATTCATGCTTCTGATGTGGGCACTGTCAATTCCAATTATGATCACCTTCCTTCTCTCAAATCCAATAGAAATCATAAAGAAGATAATGAAATAAGTAACCCAGAAATCTATAGAGCCAAACTAAGATCAATAAGCTCTTGGCAAATATTGCTCCCCAGATTGTTAAAAGGAGGAAGCCCCCCCTTTTTAAAAGTAAGGTGTCATTGAAAGTTACTGACATCTTAAAGGGAGCTGAGGGGAAATCTCGTTGAGAGATGGCAGTGTACCAACATACTATCATGCTGCTGAAGTTGTCACATTCCAGATTCTGATTTTCAACTTTTTTTACATAATAATTGGTGATTTGTAATCATACATCTTTGTTAGGTACAAGCTGATAAAGGCATATATGCACACATTTCTCATTTAACCCCTTCCCCAATTCCCTCCCCATTCCCTCACCCTCCCTCCTTCTCAAGTTCAGTTTAGTGATTGACCTTGGTTTTCAACTCTTTAGAGGCTGAGTTTTCTTCCAGCTCACAGCTCATCAGGTCTTGTAGATGAACTCTTGCTAAGCAAGTTTAGAAGATTATATATGTAATCATTACATATATGTAATATCATTACATATATAATCTTCTAAATCTTATATATTAGACTATATATAATGAGTATATAAGATTATTATGTATAATCATTATATTATCAGAAAATAATATATTAATTTTCATTAATCAGCATAATATGTTAATAAAACATTGCAATGTTGCTTTTCTTTTCATTTAGTAGAATATTTATAGCCATTAACCAGGATGCCTGATTCCAGTTTTTCTCAACTATTATTTCATTGTCAACCCCTCCCTTCCCAAAGAAGGGCTCCCTGCCAAGGACATTTTAATGCCAATTATAGACTATATATCTGTTTTGTAATTTTCGTATTTCTGTACTTTTTGTATAAAAATGATATTGTTTTCAGTGTCCTCCTAGTCGCCAGAACCAATTTTCACCTCCTTGAGGGCAACACTTTGGGGGAAATTATGGCTTGGATTTAGAATGTCACCCAGTTTTCACGTCGAAGACAAAGCAGCCATGCTAGGGGAGGGCTTGGTTGCTGAGGAGGGGTCCGCGGGGGGTGGACGTGGGGACTATATATAAGTCCCTTCTCCCTTTATGCTCTCTCTTCTAGCCACCAAGATGTGAGAGCAAGTCCTTGTGCTCTCTCCGTCTGCATCCCGCTCCCATGACGTGAGGAGGGCAAGTCCTTCTCTATTCCTCTGCTTTCAGGAGCCATGATTTGGGGACAAGTGATTCTCTAGTTCCAGCTCTGATGATGCACCGCCAGGTCCTTCCGGTCACTCCCTCCACTTCCGGCAGCCATGATGCAGGGCCAGGCTTTTCCGGTCTCTCCCTTCCCTTCCGGCCTCCAGGATGCGTGGTTATGTTTCTCCAGTCTCCCTCCACTTCTGGCCTCCATGATGCGCAGCCAGGTCCTTCCGGTCACTCCCTCCACTTCCGGCGCCTTTATGAGCAGCCAGGTCCTTCCGGTCACTCCCTCCACTTCCGGCGCTATGATGCATGGCCAAGTCCTTGCGTTCTCTTGCTCCACTTCCTGCTGCCATGATGCCTGGCCGTGTCCTTCTGGTGCCTTTCTCTGCTTCCCGCCACCCTGAGGTGAGAGCGAGGTTCTAATGCTCTTTGGGCCCTCTCTGCTTTCTGCCACTTCACCTGGTTTAACATGGACTTAAACCTCTAGAACTGTGAACTAAATGAATCTTCCTTTCTCCAGGTTGTGGTCATCAGGTAGTTTGGATTACGACATGAGAATGCTGACTGAAACAGGGAATGACCGTCTTACTCCTCTGTTCTTTCTGCCTGACCATTTTGTTATTTGCATTAATCATGCCTTTATGCCTTGTTCTTTTTCCTTCTTTCTTTCTTTCTTTCTTTTATGCTTTTACATCTGGAGCCTTGATGGCTGCAGATATTGCCTATCTCATCATTAACCACATGGAGATAGTAAATGGCTCTCCTTCCAGAATGTTCTTATGTAAACCAACCAAGTCAGAGCCTAGACCCAAGCCATCTATCTTCTTGATTGGGATTGTATGTGCCAGGAAGCTAGAAACCTTTCCTAACCATACCTGGGTCAGTTCTCAGGCAACTAGAACCAGCATCTTGATCCCAGAATGTGCAGAAACTAGCCAATGTTGAGTCTCCTTTTCCTCACCTGATTCTTCTTCAGTAAAAGTTCTTGCTTGTTTGTTTTCTCCACTCCCACTAACCTTGCTACGTCCTCCTGAAGCTCTACAGAGCTGGTCATGGCCACTCCTCTTGAACACTGAGTAACACTATATTTTCAATAGTAGTCAGTCATCTCATTTGTTGTCCCTTTAATACGTGAGTAATTATAGAATACTTTTTTGCTTTTTTTTGCTTGGTTGATTTTATTTTTTGGTACTAGGGATTAAACGCAGGGACATTCTACCTCGGAGCTACACACTTAGCCCTTTTGATTTTTTTTTTTTTTTTAAATTTTTAAACAGAGTCTTACTAAGTTTCTGTGGAGTGCCAAGTTGCTGAGGCTGATCTTGAACCTGTGAGCCTCCTCTCTTAGCCTCCCAAGAACTGGGATTATGGGTGTGCTCCAGTGCACCCAGCTAAACCTACCTTTTAAACCACTTAAGTTTCTTAGAGTTGTTTGCCCTTCACGGGATATGCATGGTCTTGACGAGTATTTGTTAGAGTCATAATGAAGCTTCACAAATTCTTGCATGTTCATTACAAAGTAATTGATGAATGTATATGGCTTTCACACTTAGAAAACCATGACTACCCCCTTGATATTGCCATCTCAGCTATGTCATAGTGAAGAAAAGCTTTGGGGATTCGTTTCCTGGTCTTTAAAATGTGTCGATGAAGATGTCTGTTTCCTGCTTCCGCTGTGTGTGGTCAGCAACACAGGCAATGTGCTGCAAAGTCAGGGAGTCTCCAGGCGCCCTCATGTCTGACGCTGGTGATAAGTCTAGGAAGTCGCCAAGAGCACCCTCGCATTTGCTAGAGGATGCCCAGGGCTAAACAAAGCCATGGGAATGACTCTTAGAGCTCAATGCAGTGAAGGGATGCAGGCACAAACCAGCCAAGAGGTCCACGTGGCGCTGTCTCAGTCAGCGTTTCTGACCCTGAGACCAAAATACCTGACAGAACAACTTGGAGGAGGGAAGGGTTATTTGGCTCTGGGTTTCAGAGGTCAGTCCACGGTTGACCGGCTTCACGGCAGAAACATGGCCGTAGGACATGGCGGAGGAGAGTGGCTCAACTCATGGCAGCTGAGACACAGAGGGAGAGAGAAAGGGACATGGACAGAGAGATTCCCAATGGCCGTGATGTCCTCCAGCCAGCCTGTCTGCCTGCAGTTAGCACCCAGGACATCCATTCACATTGTTCTTCCAGTAGGTGAATTAATACCCTGACGCGGTTAGCGCCCACAAGATGCAACTGTTTCACCTCTGAACATTGTATTGCCAGCAGATAGACTTCTCTAGGGGAATAGCCCATATCCAAACTGTGACAAGGCAGGATCCGAGAGGATCCCTCATGAGAAGCTTCCTGTTGTCCTCTTCTTGCAGCCTTGTCTAGTTGGTACTTACTTCTCCCAACAACTTCATGGGGCAGAATGCAAGGAAGCTCACCCTTCCCTGGATGCACAGAGTTTTTACTGGGGCTCCTTCATCTCAACTCTCCCCAGAAGTGGAGCTAACACCCTGGGCCCAGGCTGTTCTGAACCTGCCACACCATGAATCACAGTATTAGCTCTTTATTTATTTATTTATTTATTTATTTATTTATTTATTTATTTATTTTTGCGGTACTGGGGATTGAACTCAGGGGCATTCTACCTTCGAGCTATACCCCCAGCCCTATTTTTTATTCTTTATTTTGAAACCAAGTCCCACTAAGTTGTGGAGGGCCTCACTAGGTAGCTGAGGCTGGCCAAGAACCCAGATCCTCCGGTCTCAGCCTCCCAAATGCTGGGATTACAAGCCTGCGCCACCACACCTGGCTCAGTATTAGCTCTTTATTAAGCCCTCACTATAAATCATACTACTGGCAGAGACTGTGTGGCATTGTCACATAGACAAGCGCTTAGAACAGTTGCCATCCCCAGTAAGAGCCCAATGTGCATTAGTATTATTAAATAACAATACCAACTCATCCAGGGATTAAAAAAAAAGATCTTCATATGAGAATCTCTCTTGCCTAAAGAATGTTATAAAACTATGGTCAAACTCTTACTCTTTTTACTTTCCTTTTCTGGGTCAATGCAGGTACCTCTATGTTATTAAGGGCTGTTTAGTCATTCATGATAATAAGGTATAACTAAGCCGGGCATGGTGGCACACGCTTGTAATCCCAGCATTTGGGAGGCTGAGACCAGAGGATCCGGGTTCGCGGCCAGCCTCAGCTACCTAGTGAGGCACTCCGCAACTTAGTGAGACCTGATTTCAAAATAAAGAATAAAAAATAGGGCTGGGGGTATAGCTCGAAGGTAGAACACCCCTGAGTTCAATCCCCAGTACCGCAAAAAAAAAATAATAATAATAAGGTATAACTAATTAAAGCTCACAGCCTTTGATTTTTTTTCTCTACCCTGTTCTGCCTTCTTCATCTATCCCTTGAATGAACTCGGGTATCCACAGACATTTTCAGGGACATATTTATAGTCAACCCCTAGGGCTCTCTGAACAGATGGTTGCTCTCATTCATTATGCATTGAGTCTTGCCACTCTAACCTTTGGTGTAAGCCTATTTCCACCACTTGTGGAGATGCATCACGGTTACTTTGTATATTCCACGCCAGTTCTATGCCAGATATTTCAGCAGCCAATGAGAATATATTTCTTTTCGTGAGCTGACACAAAACTCAGTAGCAAGTAATTCCTTTTATTCCCCCAGTCTGAAAAGGTGCTATCATAAAGCCAGAAAGACACAAGAAAAGGTTATATTCTTTCTTGCTCTGTCTCATTATTGTTGATGCAAAACTCAAGACTAATTTGTTTGTGGTTAGAGAAATATCTCCCTTAACCTTGGCAACTCAATCAGAAAGTATTTTAGAGGTGGGCATGACTTAACAGCATTTGGCATTTGCTCAGAAAGACTACTCACCCAGAGACTATGAGACTCGTTTATGTAGTATGATGACTGCTGCAGAAATAGCTCATGGAAGATAGTGCTGGAGGCCTTGGGCACGTGGATGCTGGATAGGCTGTTGGTTTTGATTAGCAGTGGGGACTCTGTAGTCAATGTCTGGGCTGCACTGGAGCCAGGCTACTAAAGCCCTCAGTCTCAATAAACTACTTCACTAGCCCAGTGTGGTGGTGTATGCTTGTAATCCTAGTACTTGGGAGGTTTGGACAGCCTCACCCACTTAATGAGGCCCACTGCAACTTAGTGAAGCCCCTTTTCAAAGTGAGAAATAAAATAGAGCTGGGGGTCTAGCTCATTAAAAGAATGTCTCTGCTTCAATCCCCAGTGCCACAGGAAAAATAAATACATAAAAATACTTAACTCTGCTAGAGAGGGGTCGCTAGTGGTAACACATTATTCTTTTCATAGTCATGAAATAGAAGGACTTTTTTGTTTTGTTTTATGTTCTGTTTTGTTATTTGTAGTTATGCTCTGCTTCTAAAGCACAGAAGAGACACCAATAGGTATTTTTATTAAATGAATGATGCGGGTTAACTGTCTTCATGGAAAAAAAAAAAGCCCTTAGACCAAGACCTGGTACATCATAAGCCGTCAGGAATTACTCATTCACAAAAATATCCAATTGCCAGGTGTGGTGGTATACACCTGTAATACTAGTACTTGGGAGGCTGACACAGATGGATCGCAGGTTCAAACCCAGATTCAGCAACTTAGTGAGATCCTGTTTCAAACTAAAACAATAAAATAGGGTTGGGAGTATAGCTCAGAGGTAGAATGCTGCTATTTTTAAAACATAGTACCAAAGGAAAAAAGTCAAGTAAAGCAAATACAAAATGAACCTTTATATGCAAGAAAGGGCTTGGAGATGGGCTTATAGGGAATTTATTAATTGTAATATTATAAACTATGATCTGCATTGTACATTTGTTTATTGATGCACTCAATATGCATTATTGTATACCATGTACCTCAAGGATCCTGGGGATTAAGAAGTAAACAAAAATAGCCAAAAATAAGAGATGCCTTTCTGTAAAACTTTCTACCCAAGTCAGGTGTGGTAGCCCACACTTGTAATCCCAGTACTGGTGAGGCTGAGACAAGAGGATCCCAGTCTTGAGGCCAGCCTGAGCAACTTAGCAAGGCCCTCTGCAACTTAGTGAGACCTTGTTTCCATTATAAAATAAAATAGGCATTTGCAAGGCTGAGACTGGAGGATCCGGTTCGCGGCCAGCCTTAGCTATCTAGTGAGGCACTCCGCAACTTAGTGAGACCCTGTTTCAAAATAAAGGATAAAAAATAGGTCTGGGGGTATAGTTCGGAGGTAGAATGCTCCTGAGTTCAATCCCCAGTACCACAATAAATAAATAAAGTAAAATAAAATAGGGCTGGGGGTGTAGCTTAGAGGTAGAATGTTCCTGGGTTCAATCTCCAAGACTACCAAAAAACAAAAAAATAACAAACCTCTGACCACCCTAGGTCATGTCTGAATTCCCCTACATCTATCAAAATCCAACAGAAAGGGGAAGAAACCTGTAGAAGTGAAGAAAACAAGTGTTGAGATCAATAACATTTCTATTAATCTTGTGCCATTTGTGGGCCCGTTAGCTTCTCTAAAAATCAAGCTACGGAAGCGTCTTCCCTAAGACAAGAGATTATTCAGGGCCCCTTCACCGTCTGTGTCAGCCCGAGAGAATTCCTCAACCAGTTGCTTCAGGTTACGGACATAATTGGCTATTAGTCATCGCCGAGTGATTGTTCATGGACGTATCCCAGCATCATTTCTCAGCGGTCTGAACAGCGAGGTCCTGGTTTCTGATTAATCTTTCACTGGTCATTGTGGATATCGAAGCAGCTCCTGGTTAATTAGACCTTTCGTTTCTAACCTCATCCATTCTCTGGCCATAATAGCGACAGAGGTGCCAGCGATCCCAAGCCCAGCCCGGAACCTTCCTAATCAGCCTTTGTGATTCGCCAGGGCTAGCGTCGTTCGACTTGTTAAAGTCAGATTGTTGTGAGAGCTTGTAAGTAAGTGGGCATTCTTAGCTTCAAGTCAATTACACACATTTAATGAAAACGAAAGCGCTCATAAAGTGAAAAATAAACAGCATCTCTCTCTCACACACACACACACACACACACACACACACACACACACACACCATACGCAAGGCCATAAAACAGAGAAGTGGGGATGAAGCTCACATGGGGATGAGGAGTAGGAGCGCCTCCCCTTTTACCAGATTTGAGAGCAGGGGCAGGTCAGACCTCTGAATCACAACCTTGGTTCCCTCTCTCTCCATTTGGTGATTTGAAGTGAGGATGAACTTGAACATGAGGCATGGTGGAGTACTTAGCACCTAGTGAGAGCTAGATACCCCCATTAAAAGTTAAGTACTATGGTTAAGTACTGAGTGCTATGTATTCTGGTTAAAAGCTAAGCATTCCAATCAAGTACTGAGCAATGAGCACTCCAATTAAGAGCTCACTTAGTGCTAAGTACTCCAATTAAAAGCTCACTTATGACCCAAATTGAAGTCTCCATTATTTTTCCTATTATCCCTTGTACTCATATCAATGCCAGAATGTGTCACTTGCGAATCCCAGGTAATTGTGGAAAGTTCATATAGCACCTGCTTTCATGAACGCCTCAAATGCAACAGAAAAAAAGGAAGAGCTGAAATGCCATGGAAGTATTTGTTAAAATAAAGTTGCTTTCCCTGCTTAGCTTTGGAAGCAGCATGGAAAATCAAGTTGAGGATCTGCATTTTCATAAAAGAAGAACCGAGTGCAATTTCACTTTCATTTCTTTGGGAAAACAAAGAGCCTGCATGTATTTTTAATTTGTCTCATTGCACAGCTGCAACAAGCAGATTGTGTGACGGTTCAGTCTCATGCCATCCATGGCACTTGGTGACTGGGCCGTCCGTGGCACCCCAAAGCCAGCAGCAGAAACCTCCAAGGTCAAGCCATAGAGGAGGCCAGGCCCAGCTGGACCCTCTGCGGTCAAGCAGGCAAATAAAAGCAAAGTAAGTTTGCCTCAGGTCTTAGTTCTTTCTTAGCTGGAGATTATATAAAATCTGGACTTTGTCTTTTAAGCTCCTCCTCCTTCTCCTCTTTTTTTTTTGTCTGATATAGAGAATTGAACCTAGAGGAATTCTACCTCTAAGGTATACCCTACAGGCCTATTTTATTTTTGTTGTTGTTTTTGAACCAGAAGTTCCTAAGTTCTGAAAGTCTCACTACATTGCTGAGGCTGTCCTCAAAATTGTTATCTTCCTGTCTCAGCCTCCCAAGTCCTGGGATTACAGTCATGAGCCACCATGCCTGTCATCTTTTAAGCTTCTTAAATGCAAGCCTGGATACTTCTAATTTCTAGGCACTTTGCATACTGAATTTAGACATGGTTTTCAAATTCCAAGTATGATCACAAGCTCAAGGTGTGTTTATGACTCCCTCAAACCCTCAGAGTTATACCGCTATTGTTGTTGTTGTTGCTATTGTAATTACTATTATCATCATTAATGTACTAGGGAATCTTCCAGGGGAGTTCTACGTCCTAGCTACAATCCCAGCCCCTTTTTGTTGTTGTTGTTTTGAAAATAGTCTTACAAGGTTTCTGAGAGTGTGACTATATTACTGATAGTCTTTGAATCTCTGATCCTCCTGTCTCAGCCTCCCAATAACTGGGATTTCAGGTGTGCATCACGAGACCTGGCAGAGTCTCCTTTTCTTTAAGATGCCTAAAAGTAAGTTCATGATATGACTCTGATTATCTCTCTAGTCCCATCTTACTTTATTCTTTCTAAAAGAATTCCTTCATTCATAACTTCTCTGTTATTGCCTTGCTAAAATGATGGCTTTGAAGAGTAGACTAGCTAGTTTAAAATTCTACTCTCTATAAAATGGAGAAATTGGCCAGGTGTGGTGGTGCATGCTTGCAATCCCAGTACTTGTGAGGCTGAGATAGGAGGATCTGGTTTTGAGGCCAGCCTCAGCTGCTTAGTGAGGTCCTCTTCAACTTACTGAGACTCTATTTCAAAGTAAAGAACAAAAAATAGGGCTAGCGGTGTAGCTTAGAAGTAGACTACCCCTGGGTTCCATCCCCAGTACTGCTAAAAAAATAAAATGTAAAAATAAAAAATAAAATGGGGGAAATGGGCATATTTTATAGTTATATTAGTGCATTGTAATTATGCATCTTACTGAAGTATGGCGTGATAGGAATAGACATGCACACAAATCTTGGAGCTCTTCCCTCAGGTCCTACCCCATCTCCCGCCCTTTCCCCATACATGTTTTTGAGGTTGGCATTCATAATTTAATATATGTATTAATGTAGCATTAGTTTAGTTGTTACCTTCTTTACATCTCTGCCCCTCCTTTCCCTAAACCCTTTTTGTCACCCCATTGAAGTCCCTACTTCTCTTCCTGAGGTTACTCTTGTTTCCCAGTTTCTCTCCAGCTTCCACATATGAGAGAAAACAGACACATATTTGCTTTGTGACACTGGCTAATCTCGCTTAGCATAATTTTCTTGAGTTATATTCATTTTCTTGTAAATGGCATAATTTTGTTCTTCTTTATGGCTGAGTAAAATTCCACTTTGTGTGTATATACCACAGTTTTCTGAAATATTCATCTGTCTCAGAGTCGCAGTAAGATTTGAAACAGGTAATAAAGGCCAAGTTAGTAGATGTAACACGTAGCAGGTTGTCACAAATGTCATTATCACATCGTCTTGCAGATCCCAGCTTGGATATCACTGGTACTCAAAATTACTCTCTGACCTCACAAGATTCAATTAGATGAAAATTGGTCATAATTATCCAAACATTATAAACTTAAATTCACCTGTATTTAGTAATTGCATTCTAAAAAAATATGCTAAGGGAGTATTCTAAATGCAGGAAAGGCATTTGTTATTGCAATGTTTATACTAGAAAAATAGCAAGCAATGTAATCATTTTCACTTACATACATACACACCTGATGGATTATTATAAGCCTTTCAAAATATATGGTTTGGTTAAAATAAATTTCATAAGAATCAGTGAATGAGATGGATAATACTTACATTACATCCTTACCTAATAACAGCAAAGATTAAAAATTGACAGAGATCTGGGGATGAAACTTTGTGGTAGATTATGTACTTGGTATGTGGGAGGCTCTGGGTTCAATCCCCAGCAACAACAAAAATTATATATATATATATATATATAATTATATATATATTATATATATGTAGCTCAGAGGTAAAATGTCCCCAAGTTCAATCCCCAGTACCACAATCATCATCATCATCATCATCACCATCATCGTCGTCATCATCATCATCTTGAATTTAAGAAGAAGCTGGTTGCATAAGTGAAACTCTTCTCCTCTGTGTCCATGTGTCCATGCCAGCTCTTGTCAGTGAAGAATGTCACATTTTTCTCTTACCTCATTTCTCCCCTGTTGCAGAGAATATGGAAACCAGTTGATAACAACAGGAAGAACATGAGACAGGTGTAGCAGCATACACCTGTAATTCCATACTTGACAGGCTAAGACAGGAGGATTGCAGGTTTGAAGCCAGCTTCAGCAAATTAGCAAGACCCTCAGCAACTTAATGAGATCCTGTTTCCAAATAAAAAAATAAAATAGTGCTAGCGGTGTAGGTCAAAGATGGAATGCCCTGGGTTCTAGCCCCAGGACCAAAAAAAAAAAAAAAAAAAAACAAGAAAGTGGAAACCTGAATCTGAACAGGAAGGAGAAGAGGGGAACGCCTAAGTATACTTGTCCTTGTAAATGTTTACAGTCAATGTAACATCTCCAGAAAACTATGGTCAAACATGGTTCAAAATGTACGGTTTGGTTAAAACATTTATGTGAGAGAAACAGGAACAAAACTTGAGATCTGAAATGAAGGAGTAAACAGAAAATGATCAGGGCTATTCTCTAAAGACAGTCAGCTAGTTTTCCTGCTCTTTAAGGAAAACAATTGTTTTTTTAAGCTGAGCACAATTGTATCAGCAAGCCTGAAATCCCAGGAGGCTGAGACAGGAGGATTACATGTTGGAGGTCAGCTTCAACACTTAGCAAAATCCTGTTTTAAAATAAAGGATACAATAGGGCTTAGAGTACAGTTCAGAGGTAGAATGCACATCAAATTAAAAAATTGGGGTTGATTATGAATCTTAAAAAAAAAAAGTCCTAGTGTTTGTCATCTCTATAAACTGTCCCTGTCATTTAATCTTTATATTGGGAGGAAGACAATATGGTATAATGAATCAGGGGATGTGTGATTTCATTTTCTTATTTCATATTTGAATTCAGTCTAGTGTAATTATGGTGTTTATGAAGTTTAAACTGCTATAGCCAGGGAGAGATGGAGAAAATAAGTGTGCATTCACTGTATCAGTATAAGGAGCATTTCTTGATGACAAAGATCTCTTTGCCAGCTACAAGAAACAGATGACAAGTTTTTTTTTTCTTTTTCTTTTTGGTATGAGGAATTGAACCCAGAGGCATTCTACCTCTGAGCTACACCTCCAGCCCTCTATTTTACTTTATTTTTTTTAATTTGAAATAGAGTCTATCTTAGTTGGCCTCTCTAAGGCTAGCCTTAAATATGTGATCCTCCTGTCTCAGCCTCCCAAATACTGGGATTACAGGCATGACTCACCATGCCCAACTATGAGAATGAGAAGTATTTTTATAAGCCAATAACTTTAATCAACAAGGTTCAGTTTATCAGCCAATAATGTTAATTTACAAGAAACATTCAGGGTGATTGATTGCAAAGAACATAAAGCTATGACTAAATAAATACATTTTCAATCCAAACTCAGACAATGGTGGCAGAAACATTTCCCAGTTACAGCAAGATAGACACAAAGATGCAAACAAAAATACCTCACCCAGCTCATCTGCGGGAAAAGAGCTCAGAAAGAACCAGGAAATTATAAATGAGCAGATATGCCCTTGGCCGTAGGCGAGATCCTGGAGACAGTAATAAGGAACGAGGTTACCAAACACCCAGAGAGAGATGAGCTGATAAAACTTAATCAGGCTAGTTTCACAAAGGGCAAATCTTTTCTGACAAATTTGGTGGCATTTTTGCCTGGCACACAGGCCAGAAGGAAAACGTGACCAGAATGAGAGAGAGGATTCAACGTGAGAAGGCTGAAAGGCATGGATAACAGGCATGAGGACAGAACAAGAGGCAGCCTCAGTCTTCCTACGGAGGCAGCTCTGGGGATGTTTCACTCCAAATCCCACCATGTCATTAATATGGTCACGTTGACAAGAAGCTTCAAGTGGCAGGCTTGATGGTCTATCATGCATCACTGTGACACCATAGCACTAGAATTATATGTCTCTTATCATCAAACCATGTGTAAGTGTGCTTGCTCAATTCAGAGATGATGCAGAACATTTTGCTCAGTTATTTTTATTTTTTTTCCCAACTGTTCTTTCAGTTTGTTATTAGTGTGGATGGGGAATCAGTGCCATTTCAGGGAGGCAAAAATCTTATCTCAGAGAGCAACCAATGGGCCCTTGTGATATCTCGATGATGATAATAGATTTTATGGGGATTTCTAACATCTTTACTCTGGGTCGTTTTAGGAGAGTGCTTTTAGGTGCTTTGTATACTTGACAGCATGCTGTTATTTTTCAAAAGTTAATGTTGAAATGCTCTAAAATTGGAGAAGTAATAGGGTCAGAGACCCAGAAGTTCAAAAGAGAGGATCAGAGTTTCTTGCTCGGTCAGCCCCTTGGTGCCAGACTACATATAAGCTTGTCTCTTTCATTCTAAAAATATAAGTAATCAAAACTGAACTGCACGAATACAAACACCTTCTCTAGGTCATGCTGTTCTTTTATTTTTTTCTCACCTTTTGTCATCTGACTTCTTTACACAGAAGTCTACACACCATGTCACAATTTTCTTTTAGTCCTCAGCTTGCTTTTTTATGTATCAATCTGTCTTGACTTTGATCATGAAATGTCTGCCAAAGAAGAAACAGGAAACTTGCTGACTATCAGTACTATTGCTTTATTTTTTTTCTTTTTTATTATCATGACTCTAACATGCATAATGATGAATATAAGAAACTGTGACCTACATCCTCCTAGTTATAGTCTCTGCTTTTGGTTGATATTCTCACTGCTATAATCTGAAACAGCTGACCACACAAGTTGACAGTTTTTGGAAAATTTGGGGTTCAGACCATCTCAGGCTGGTGTCTGTAGAGCATGGTGGCAGGAAACAGAGAGGCGGGGAAATCAAGTACTCTACTTTCAGATCATGGAGGCCAGAAACAGAGAGAGAGAGAGCTAGCAAGCAAGGTGATTCAAAGACAAAAGCACAGTCCCTAAGGCCACACCCTCATGGACCCACCTCCAGCCACGCCCCACCTCCCTAGGTGACCACCCAGTAAATTCATTACAATGGATTTATCCAAGGATGAGATTTCAACCCTCAGGACTTAATGATATCATCTCTGAACATTAATCCATGAGCTCTTCAGGGGACATCCTATAGCCAACCGTAACGTCTCCTTTCTTGGCCTTCTGCGTGATGGATGCAGTAGGCAGAATAACATACCCCAGGGTGTCAATATTCTCATCCATGCAACATGTGAATTTGTTAGATTAAAAGGTGCAGAAGAATAAGGGTTTCAGGTAAAATTAAGGTTGTTAATCATCTGGATCTTAAAATAGTGAGACTATCTTGAATTTGCTGGCTTGGCAAATATTCCTGTGATCAGGAACACCCTTAAAGGTCAAAGAAGTAGGTAGAAAAAGAGAGTTGGGGAAACATGGCTGTGGACTGTCAGTAAGTCATTCCATCTTAGAAGAACACAGCATGCTTTTAAAACTTTGGAGATGCAAAAGGCATCCAAAAGCCAAGGAAGGCAAGCAAACTCCAGAAGCTGGGGACTTGAGCCTTGCAACAACAGTCTTGGAATTCTGACCTCCACAGCTTCAAGATACAACTTCAAGATTTTTGTTCTTTAGCATCATTAAGTGTGAGGTTATGTATTAAAGCAACAATAGAAAATTAATACAACAGTGTCCTAGCAAACTATTCGCTCGACTTCTTGCATAAATCTTGCTGGGAATTTTTCTCCCCTTTCGTTTTTTCTTTTTCTTATATTCTTTTTTATTGGTGCATTGCAATTATATATCCTGGTGAGGTTCTGGGTGATAAACTTGTATGCACACAGCACTTGGTGTGTTTTCCTCTCAATCTCATGCTGCTCCACTTTCTTCCCTACCTGTACCTGTTAGTGAGATTAGTAGTAACACCATCATATGTGGAAGTAACACAGATTGAACTCTTTCCTCCCTCAGTCCTTTTTTCCCTCCTCTAGTCCTCTTCTGCCATTCTATTGGTCTCTCCCCTTGTAGCCGAAGTTCCATTGGTTTCCTATTTTCTCTCTAGCTTCCACTTATGAGGGAAAACAGATGACCCTGGACTTTCTGAGACTGGCTGATCTCACTTAGCATAATACTCTCTAGTTCCATCCACTTTCGCAAATAACATCATCTGGTTCTTCTTTATGGTGGAGCAAAATTCCATTGTGTATATAGTCCATATATTCTGTCTCTTGTCAATTCTGTGAATGTTGAATATCTTTATTTGGGTCCTCATTTTCCTTCTTATTCAATTCAGTGTTGTTATCACCTTTGCAAAGCAATGTCCTCTTGCTTGGTTGCTGTCTAATATACCCTTGGGCAGTTCAAACCTAGCATGTTTTAAGAGAGCGAAATCATGAATCTCAAATAGAAATGCACATATATGAAAGGCTTTGTTGAACTCACTAATTAATGAAGAAGCCAGTAAAATGTTGCAATTCCTGTGAAGAAGAATACAAAGGACCATGTATGCAGGTCATGGTGGCACATGCCTGTAATCTTAGTATTTGGGAGGCTGAGACAGGAGAATTGTGGGTTCAATGACAGCCTCAGCAACTTAAGTAGACTCTCAGCAAAGTAGCAAGAACCTGTTCCAACATAAAAAAATATAGCTGGTGTGGTGGTGCACGTGTTTGTAATCCTGGTATTTAGGAGGCTGAGACAGGAGAATCACAGGTTCAAGGACAGCCTCAGCAATTTAGTGAGACCCTCCACAATTTATTGAGATCCTGTTTCAAAATAAAACAATAAATCAAATAGGGCTGGGGTTGTAGCATGGAAGTAGAATGCTGTTGGGTCAATCCCCCAGTGTCACAAAATAATAAAATAAAAATGTCTGGTGATTAACTAGTGGTAGAACACCTCTGGGTTCAATCCCTGGCACCATACATATATATGTATATTCAAATATACATATTCATATATACTTATAAATATATATTTATATTTATTAACTATTTATCCTATTTATGGTGGGCAATGAAGAATGCTAAAATGAATTTCTGAATAGATACAAAAGAGGTCTATGATGAGTGAATTGCATGGTATGTGACTTATATTTGAAGAAAGTGGTTATAAAAATAAACAAACCTCGCCGGGCGTGGTGGCACACACTTGTAATCCCAGCATTCGGGAGGCTGAGACCGGAGGATCCGGGTTCGTGGCCAGCCTCAGCTACCTAGTGAGGCACTCCGCAACTTAGTGAGACTCGGTTTCAAAATAAAGAATAAAAAATAAAGACAGTATGGAGGATCCTCAGACGATTGGGAGTGAACCTACCATATGACCCAGCAATACCACTACTGGGTATATACCCAACAGAATGGAAACCAAATTATCAGACCGATACATGTGTATCTATGTTTATAGCAGCTCAATTCACAATAGCCAAACTATGGAAGCAGCCAAGATGTCCAACCACAGATGAATGGATTA
>PVLC010006857.1:0-29354 GCA_004027655.1 Graphiurus murinus
CAGCATTTGGGAGGCTGAGACCGGAGGATCCGGGTTCGAAGCCAGCCTCAGCTACCTAGTGAGGCACTCGGCAACTTAGTGAGACCCGGTTTCAAAATAAAGAATAAAAAATAGGGCTGGGGATGTAGCTCGGAGGTAGAATGCCCCTGGGTTCAATCCCCAGTACCGCAAAAAAAAAAAAAAAAAAAAAAAAAAGAATGTTCCTAGAAAGTACCTGCCCTACTAAGTTGCATGAATCCTGTTATTAGCTGTCAATTTTATTCAGATTCCTTATATGCATTCAGAGCCCCCTCTGGAGTCTTCCCTAAGCCTCAGCCATGATGCTTTGGCCACGAAGCACATAGGTTCACAGCTTAATTTTTTCTTTTCAAACATTCAATTTTATAATAAATATCTGTGGTACTAAACAAGATGATCATCCCCCCAAAAGTGGGAGAGGGTGAATAAAGAGAAGATGATCAGGGAGCCCCAGACCCAGCAGTGATGCATCATACAGCAGCTCTTAGAAATGCAGACAGAAAAAAGATAAACAAACAAAAACAGACTCAATTAGGGTAGGCAGAGTATTAGCTAGTTCTTTTTTATTATTTTGTAAAGATGCAGGAGCAAGTTATGTTTATTGATAATAATGAGCTAACCTTCCATCACCAACTCATTAGGTCAGATCTGAATACACTCATTAACAAAGGTACACCAGCAAGCATCAATTTATGGACCTGGAGGCTAGCCTTTTATGGCAGATGCCATTTCCTGAACTATATTTTCCACTGTATCTTTTTAACTATTGTAAAATATTCCTACTATATTAGCTACAGTATATTTTATGTCAATTCTAGCAAGATATATTTTCTATTATAAAATTAACACCAAACTGTAAAAGCATAGTTCATTCTTTTTTTGTTGTTTCTTGGAAAAACTGTACATACACACACACACATACACACACACACACACACACACACACACACACACACACGTGCCCCTTGGTACCTGCAGGTTCCAGGCCCCCTGTGGATACCAAAATCCACAGATAATCAAGTATCTTAATGAAATGGCACATAAGCTACACATATTTTCTCATATACTTAAAATTATTTCTAGGTTACTTATAATTAATACCCAATGTAATGTAAATCCTGTATTGTTCAGAGAATAAAGACAAAAAAGTCTATACGTGTTCAGTATAGATGAAATTTTTCAAAAACTTTTAAACATTTTTGATGTGTGAAACCACGGATACAGAGGGCCAACTAACTACACACACACACATATATGAAGTATGCATAAATAGAGGTGCTCTAGTACTAACTCTAAAGCTCAGAACATTGGATGTGAAGTAGCCACGAATCTTGATCTTACATCAGAATCCCCTGGGAAACCCTTTAAAAACCATACTTCCCAGACCTTCACTCTTGGAGTAATTAACCAATTTCCTCGGACTATGTGTCAAACTAGTCCTGGCAACAATATTTGCGGACCATTCGTCTCGTGGGATGAAACACGTAATATCTGTTTTGCAATCCCTAGCCAGTCACCTTCTAGCAATGTGACCCTGCACAGCTCCTTATACCTTTATGCATCAGTTGTAATAAGGACACAAATGGGAAAGTACAAAGGACATATGCACCTCAAATGTCGCACTGAATTTAGATAATCCACTAAAATGATAACTGTTAAAATGTGAGATTTGATAGATATTTGAAAACAATCCATTCATAAACACACACACACACACACTAAAGTCAGGTTACATTAAACAAATTCTTGTCCTAAGACGGTTTTTAAAGGATAAGAGAAAATACAAACGCTTTTTTGCAATAGGGGAAAACAAAAAAAAAAAAAACTACGATGAAATTGGTTTTGCTACAGTTTAAGATGACTTTACCTAAAACTACAAAAGAACTGTACACCTAATCCCTGTTGATAGAGCAAAACGGGAGCCCCTGCATAACATTTTAGTGGCTTTGGTTTAAACGCAGTGTCTGAACAATTCTAATGAACATCAACCACTTGCCAGGGCTTGTGGTTGAAAACTTAAATCCTATGTGTAGGAAAATGTGGGCAGAAGGCTCTAAGAAAACCAAGCTCACATCATTGATTTTGGTTGCCAGTTGCTCTTAAGACCCTAGTATGACAATAATTCTCAGTTTCTTTCCCAGCCCTAACTTCTCAACATCTAATATTACCTTCCTCCCCCCATCCCATATCCCCTTTTATAAAAAGACATCAAGAAGCCTCAGCCAAACAATAAGGGGATAATTTTGGATGCTTTCCAATTCTTTACATTGATCAGCTACAATCTCACAAAGAAAGTAGATTTGCTCAATATTAAAAGGCTATTTGATCTCACAATTTAAAATTCTTTCCCATTCATATTTTCCCATTCATATTCCTTCCCCACCAAATGATCACTGTATCAATTTCTTTATTTTCATCCATAGATTATGACATTGGAAAAAATGCTGGCAGCCTTTTAAGCAGATTCCCCTAAACAATGGCAAAATCTTTTTTTAAAAAAATACATTGCTGTTTGTAAAAAAAAAAAAAGAAAGAAAGAAAGAAAGCACATTTTTCTCTAGTCATAAGGGTAGAGTTCCCTACCCCTGCATTATTTATCTAGGTTACATAATGTTGCTCTCCAGTGGCACAGTGATGTATATATAATGCAAATAACCTTGCTGGAATTACAATGGTAATTTATCAATTTATGTGCAGCTAATCAACCCATTTGCTTTCTAGTATAAAGCAGGAAAAGCTTATCTCATGCAGACTCACGGATCGTTCAAAGCAACCTAATTGAATTTCAGGGCCAAGAGCATTGCACAACACGTGACGGGTCTCCAGTGGAGCACAGTGCCAGACACTGCGGGCGTTACATAATCACATGCTGTTGTTGGCAGAGCCGCCTCGGTGGCTTGGCAGTCCACGTCTCCTCCAATCATGCCCTGCAGCTCTAATCTGCACACAGTGTTCACATGTACGGTCACATGTTTGGAGACTTTCGTAGCAGCAAATAAAACAGGGACCACTTCCCCACTGGTAAAAACCGTTCATTAAAACCAGCCAAATAGCACACAAGATTCTATCAGGATAGAAGACACAGATAAGACTGTGGCTTCTAAGCAAGCAACAGAGAAAGCAAATATCAAATATTCCATTTTTCGAGTGACTGAAGATATATAATATTATCCCTGCCATTTCAAATAAAGTTCCAAGTTGGAAAGGTGTGGGAATAATATATTTAAGACATAAACCAGTGTCAAATGGAGCTGGCTATTCCTGAATGCAAGCCCCAGGGGTGCTATGAATTCAGAACTTCAAAAACTCATCATCATATTACCAGGGGTCAATCAGAATAAGCACAATTATGAAATATTAAGTACATCTAGTTCTTAAATTATAGTATTAGATTTACAAATATTGATTATATATATATACATATATATATATATAAACATTTACCTTTGCTTTCTTGACATTTTATTGCTAATGTTGTGCCACAATGCAAACATGTCTCTAAAGTTGATAATGAGATACAATACATGCCAAATAAACTTCTATCCAGTTTTGTTTTACAATTAAAGAAAATATATTCAGGTACAAGCATCTGAATTCAGGTGTATGGCAATGTCTGCAGTTTTTTCAAAAACAAGAAGAATCAACTTAATCTACACAAGGGTTCTTCAATAGAACTTTCTATAATAGCAAAAAATGTTACATAAAGGGGAAGAAAAATTAAAACAAAGAAAACAAAAACAACGTACACAGACCATGTTACTTTATGATTCCAAGATGTTTATATCTCCATCAAGTATTAAGACGTTATCAATATAAATAACATATTATAGTAACAGGTTTATAATTAAGCAGGTTACTAATTGTATAAAATAATACTGATGAACAGGATTTTGAGTAAAATGAGACTATGTTATTGTAACTAGATTTAGAAAAATCTTGCTTTGATTCCATGTGACTTGAATATTTTTAATTATAGAGTGGCAATTCAAAATATAAGTGGGATGAAATAAACCATTTATCTTGTATAATTTAAAATGCCAAACTTAAGAAACTGAATGAGATAAACACTTGTGAAACAGTGACACCTACTGACTATCTGTGGCATTGCAGCCCAGCTCTACAGGCTCTGTCAATACTATCTCAGGGAAGATGCAGGAGAAAATCTAAAAGAATTCAGTGTAAAATATGAATTTTAAAAATTTAAAAGAACTCCATGTAAATATGAATTCCACTACAATAAGGAGAGTATAGTCAGAGAAAACATGGAATGTCAAAGTATATATTCTCTCATGTCTCTGTGATCTTTCTACTCCTAAAGCTTCCCAAAATTCAAGTTCTCATGTTCTTCATCCTATAACAACTTCCTTTTAATACTTTGGAATTTATAACAGACATACAAAGTCCATCCTTTTAAAATGAAACAAACATAGAAACACATTTAAAATTTGTCTCTTGAATAGTTCTAATCCTTTCCTATTACCCACTCTGCCTACAACATCTTTCATCAATAGTAGCAAAGCTACTTTCACAGTCAGCAGCTGATCAGTACGTTCACAGATAGCAAGATGAATTCCATTCTCCAACTTTGATTTTAAAACCATCTATAAAATAAGTTTTTACTCCACAAATTCATATCCTACTACTATTGAAACAGAACTTTATATCATATAAACAGGATTATTCCCAATAAGAACAGTGCTCTGGATGATTTGTTTGCAAACCACATCCTGAGCAAAGTACTTTTTCAATTATCTCTTGTACTCCATACTATGAACTCTTTCTGATCTTGCCTGGCTTTTCCTCTCTGCAACCTGGGACTCACTCTGTCAGACCTACTGCTGTATATGGCACTCTGTAGTAATCCCCATATCCTTCTTTGAACACGAGTCATTCCTATCACTTAGCCTATCTCACTGTCATCCACAATAACCCAGCTCCAACCTCCAACCCAGGCTACCATTCCCTGTGCCTTCAACAGGATTCAAGTACTGCCCACAATCTGACCCACCCTGGGTGTCCAGCTCTACACACACTTTCACCCAGCCTAGAATACTCCCTTTCTTTCCTCATCAGTTATATAATCTGCCTCCTCTTCTTCTCCTCCACCTTCTTCTTCCCCCACCCCCTCTCCTTTTTGGTGCTGGGGATTGAACCCAGGCCTCACACACGGTAGGCAAGTGCTCTACCACTGACCTGCATTCCAAGCCCAGGCTACATTCTTCATACACTTTTCAAATGCTTACTAGTTAGTCCAAGACTGCACTTAGAGCAATAACTATCCTTATGGAAGTTACAGGGCTATTTAGCAAAACAAACAGTAAGTAAACAAAAGAATAAAACTAGATGTATGCATTTTCTGAAACTTGCTACAGTAAAGAAAACAAATAGGATGTTATAATAAAGAAGAACTAGGGGGAGTTTAGGGCTGTCAAGGAAGGCATTTGAGCTCCAAATGTGACAACTGAGCTGAGACCTGAAGGATTAAAAGGAGTGAGTCAACAGAACAACATTCTAGCTAGAAGGAATAGCAAATGGAAAACCTCCAAATGGCAGGAGATGGTCCTGTTTGAAGAACAGAAAGGAAACCGCTCCAGATACATTATCATAAAACAAGGGAAGGTAGTTGAAAGCTGGCACAAGCTCAAGCATGCAGGGACCTATTGAATCTTGTAAGAAATGTTAATTTTTAAGCTGGGCCTGTAATCCCAAGACTTGGGAGGCTGAGACAGGAGGATTACAGGTTCAAGGCCAGCCTCAGTTACTTAGTGAGACCCTGTTTCAAAATCTAAAAAAAAAAAGGCTAGGGGTGTAGTTCAGTAGTTCAGAAGTAGAATGCCCCTGGGTTTAATCCCCACTACAACAATAAATAAATAATAAGAAGAAAGTAAGACATGTGAATTTTCTTTCAAACAGCACCAATGACAAAATCCCTCCAAGGGTATTACTAGAAGAATGGCATGATCTGATTTATTATTTACAACTATCACTCTGTGGACAGAGTGAATTGGATGTTATAAACAGCAAGGCAGGAGAGGAGTTGAGAGGTCATGTGACAGCTCAAGCAGAAGATGATGACCTGGACCAGGATAATGGGCTTGGACAGTGGGGTTGCATGGCAGACAGACAGCTTGGTGTATTCAAGAAGCATGTATAGGTAAAATGGATGGGACTAGCTAATGTATGTGCCATATGGGGAGAGAGGTAAAGAGGAATCTAGGATGATACCTTATGTTTCGGTTGAGCAGCTTGATGGATGGTAATACTGTTTATTAATCAGAAGAAGGTAAGGGAGGCAGAAGGATACCAAAGGCTCTGTCCTTGGGATCTCTGAGGTCCAGCTCAAATTTTATCTCCTTCATGAAATGTCCTAGTACCATTATAATCCATTTTTTCTTGGTACTAAGGATTTAACATAGGGGTTTTCTACTTCTGAGCTAAGCCCCCCAGTCTTTTTATTTTTTATTCTGAAACAGGGTCTTGCTCGGTTACTGAGACTGCCACCCGAGTCACTAGCCACCTGGCTGCTCCTAGGAGAAGCCTCTGAGCTGTGACGAGAGCCTGGGTGTGGTCAAGAGGAAGCCACTGGCAAGGGTAGACACCTCGTGCTCCCTGAAGTTCCGGACATGGAAAAAGACTGTGCCCTCTGACATGGACAGCCAGGGTCTGCAGTCAAGCCGGTCTTCCCTCAGGCCCTGTGGGCACCAGGAGCGAGGCTAATTATCTGCAGACCTCTGACTGCACATCTGGCTTGCCTTCAACAGCTGCCTGGGTTCTGCCCCTCCTGGTTCCTGCATCTGCGTAGGGCCAGGGGGAGATGCTGTGGGGTTCTGTGATGGGGTGCACCCACAATTTAACACAGCAGGCTGGGCCCATGTTTTTGTTTATTGCCTTCCTTTGCCCTCTACCTTCTCAAATATGCGACCAGAGCCCCACCAGAGCCCCACTATCACCACCCCCCAGCTCCTGCAGATAAAACCTAAAGTTCAGTTAGCTCTGTTCATTCCTTCCTATCCTTCAAAGTACTTGATGGCCTTTTCCAAGGCCCCATGTGTATGTCCTGGTTCTATGTTTCTGAGGTAAGCCTTGTGAATATTTTGATAAATACATAAAGGTGAAAAGTTACAGTAACACTCGCTTCTATCTCAAGCTTTATGTGTAATTCCTAAGAAATGGCTTGTAGCCTTTCAAACCAGCCTTTGTTGCATGACTTAACATTCTGCCTCTAACACCTATGTGACTTATTTAGAAGATAGTATTGGCTTAACTTACGTTATCTGCTTTTAGCAAGAACTGTATGGCATATACTCCTCACTGGACTAAAAACATCCTATAGACAGATAACTGATAAATTATCATGCCTCAGAGCTCAGTTCTGTGCTTTGTAGAAGCAGGCCTTTGGTAAATGTTTATGGTTGATGATGAAGAATACAAAGTCTTAAAGTAGTATCAGGTTCTGAAATTCTATTAAACATAACACCACCAATGAGTATAATTCGGGTACAGTTAAGCACTTGCCATTTGTAGGGAATAGAAATCAAACAAATCCCTTTCATTTTAGGTATGCTGGTAACTTATTGGGATCATCAATTCCAAATATGCATTTTACAGAAATTTTCTTTAGTCAGTCTTCACTGAAACCTGCTTAGGCTAATGGTTCTTAATCTCACAACAAAGAAAAAGGATTTAGCACCAGTGAAACAGTGATGCAGGTTTTAGTGATAGCACATCAGGAGGTATGAAGACCAATGGCTTGTTCCCAGCCACTACAACTATGAACCACATTATGATGTGAGAGTCTAATGCACCAATAAGAATATAAAAAGATAAAAGGAGAAAACTATGTTTCTATTAGGAAACAAGTGAAGACCTATTGTTCCTATACTACAAAGCAAAGAGTATATACACACAGTACTTCTCATAAGAAAGTGAACTTAGCATGAATACAGGCAATGAAGACTTATTATGTAACAAGACAGAATCCTCATGGTGAAAAGTCAGTGCAGCAGTGCCTTTTTCCATGTCCTATGTGGAGTAACTTCCAATACTGATGCCCCGGACCTCTCTGCCCATTCACTCACTCCTCCTGGAAAAGAGGAAAGCCTCATGTGCTTGGTGAGATGCTCAGCAAAGCTTCTCCCTGGATCTCCCTGGCCACAGGGCAGTTGCATTTTGGACTCTCTCTTCCATGCATCAGGAAGATTTTCCTTTTGGGAATCTGTAGCTGTTATTAGTTTGGGGAAATACTAGCAAATATGCCCACAGACCTAAAGCCATGTTTCTAGTTCAATAGTCCATCTATTAAACTAACATCTTGGTTATTAACCTGAATGACTTCTTTGTCCTTCCATGATCCCAAATCCTGGGATAAGGATATTATTTAAGACATCTCTTCAGACCCAAACACTCATAAGGAATTTGAAATAGAATCATAAAGGGTGTTGCATTTTTGTTTGGGGCTACAAAACTAAATATAAGATCTGACACACTTGAATGTCTTAGGAACACCGCATCTATCCCCCTAAAATAGTGTCTATTCTATGATGTCCTCTTCATGTTCTTCCTCAGCCACTTATTATAACAATGCCCATCTGCATGAAAACCTGAAGGCAGATGCTGGACTGAAATAACACTTCTTCACAGGCCACAGAAAAAAATTACCCATCACAGAAGAATAAAGTTTTAAGTTATTTCTTTCTTATGTTCAGGTTCATTGCACATGAGCTTCAACCTCCCTCCAAATTAAAACTGCATTTTTCCTTTTGATAGCACTACCATTTGGACCCTCGAGATGTCATGCAAAGGGGGCTGTGGTTTCGTGAATAAAATGGGTTGTCCTAGCTTTCTCTATCTGTTTGCAGAAACCTGGTAGGTTTCCATGCCTAACTAGGTCAGTTGTGTTCTGTTCCTATTTGTACTGCTGAGCCCCGGGACACAACAGTGGATAAGACTCCTCTTGTCATCTTTCTCTTCACAATAAATGGCACCTCCATTCTTCCCATTACTCAAGGCACAATCTGTAGTTATTTTTCACTTCTCTTTCTCCTGTATCTTGTGTGCAATCCATCAGTAAAGCCTGTCCACTCAAACTTCACGGTCTATCCAGAATCCTACGACTTCTCGCCTCCACTGCTATCACCCTGGTCCAGACCACCTTCATTTCTCACCTAGATTACTGCAAGCACCTCTTTAAAATTCTACCTGCTGTCACTCTTGTCCTCCTGAGTGAACTCGCTACAGGAGACATAGCGGCCCTTGTAAATCATAGATCAGATTTAACTTACTTCCCTATTCGAAGCCTTTCAATGGCTTCCTGTCTAACTCTGGGGAAAAACGAAAGCCCTTTCCACATCCTGCAAAGGCCCCACCTGAGCCAGCCCCTCCTGGCCGATCTCTCTGATCTCAGGGCTAAGTCTACCTGTTGCTAACTCTTCTCTAACCCCACTGGCTTCTTTGCTATTTCTCAACCAGGAACAGGAGCCCAACTCAAGTCTTTTGCACATGCTCTCTCCTCTGCCTGGGACATCTGCAGAGGGGGTTCCCTCAATCTCCATGCTCTGTGTCTCCTGCTCTGCTTTATATTTCCAACTTCAGGAACAGCAAGGAGCCTCTGAGTTATGAACCTTCCTTGGACTTCTGTCAAATATCACCCTGTCGAAGCGGCCTTCTCTTAACACCCATATGGAACACAATCCTCACCACTCTTCATCCTTTGTACCCTGATAGAGACAGCACAGCAACTCAGCATTCAAGAGTAAAGAGCGTAGACACCACGCTGCATGAGGCCCAATGCCAGCAGGTCACCAGCCCATCCTGTCTGTGGAACCTAAGACATATATGTCACCTCTCTATACTTTAATTTTATCATCTATAAATGGAGGCTAAAATTATACCTACATCACAGAGTTGCTATAAGAGTACATATCCACATAAAGTGCATCTAATATCCTTAATGTGATTCAATATCTCTGAACATTTGATGAGAATTGGCTGTTACATTTTTTATCAATGCATTTCCCTCTTCGTAACATATATCTATTTGTTTATCATCTATCCCCCATTAGAATGGAAAGTCCATGCAAGAAAAGATCTTGTCTTTTCATTCCATCTTGTTTTATTTCACTACTATATCCATCTTTGGTAGCTAGTATAGTTTCTGCCACGTAATAGGCATTCTATCAAATTTTTTGTTTTGCATTATAATCTTGTGGGGCAGCTTAGGTGTTCCTTCCAATATTTCTATAAAGGAATTTATATGCATTGTAGGCACATTGGCAATATAAATCCAAAAAAGAGAGAAGCAGAGAAGTATGTTATAAGGGACCTCAAAAGACTACTTGGCTCAAGTTTGACTTTTAATTTAACTTTACAGATGAGCACTAAGGGCCAAAGATCCTACAGCTACTGCATCATGTAGCAAGAGCTCTGATGTCCCGAACGGGCACTTCCTACATGGTCAGAAGTTTGGTTTTTTTTTTTTTTTTTTTTGGTTTTGGTTTTATTTGGGGTGCTAGATACTGAACTCATGGCATCACACATGCTAGGATGGTGATCTGCCACTGAGCTACGTCCCCAGCTCCCAAACGTATTTTAAATACCATATTTGGTCTGTGACAAGTTAGACTTATTTTTAATAGTTGTATGTAGTCAAAAACCTAGAAATAATAGTTTTCTCATTCATATGGGGTCAGAAAAACAGTTAACTTCTCAACCACTTTTTCTGGACTTTTGTATATCTGAAGTCCTCAAAGACAGATTCAGAGGCCACAGAATACTTGAAATTATTGGGATCATTCTCTTGTGTCCATATTTGTATTTTAGAAACATCACTATTTGTGTTGCCAACAGTTAATAATCTTCTGATGATATTGTTCATTGAAGATAATCTCCACCATTAATCCTAAAATTTTTTTCTTTCTTGATGAGTTAGAATGTAGGAAGATTCTGTTATCTTTGGTCCTCAAGGAAGGTTATGAAGGCCTGGAGTCAATACAGCCATAACCACTACACTCAATGACTTCTTTCTACTTCCAACTCAAGAGCTGTGCCTGATATAGAATTCACTAAGGTCAGTTTCGATCCCCTATTAAGTTGGGTTCTTAAATGATACAGATACAGTTCTATGAAAAGTTTACACTTACATAGCTTTTTCAGAGACTATAGTCTATCTACATGGGATTGTAGCAATAAGTTCTGAGGAATATAAAATAGAAATATTTCTTTCCAGAACTATTCTGTGTTCTTGTTTTGTGTTCTCTTAATACCTACTCTAATGATTAAATATTATGTTGTTAAAGATTCTATTCAGCTAAAGAGCTGATGAAGGATAAAAGCCAAAAATAGCCAGGCACAGTGGTACATGCCTGTAACCCTAGCACTTGAGAGGCTGAAACAGGAGGATTGTAGGTTTGAGACCAGCCTCAGCAACTTAGTGAGACCAATAACAACTTAGCAAGACCATGTTTCAACATAAAAAATATAAAGGGATGGGGATGTAATTCAGCAGTAGAATGTGCCTGGGTTCACCCCCAAGCAAAGCTAAAAATGAAATCTTTTTGGAGTTGAACCGTTTTATGATTCAATTGAGACCCACTTTTAGTGTTAACTATCAACATTTTTAGGTTTGGATAGCCCCTGAATGTGGTGTCTTTGTCAATTAAATCAGTTATAGTAAATTATTTTTATCTTAAATACCCTCAGGAGGAAGACAAAAGATGAGTATCTGAGAACCGAGCTCATTCATTTCTTCAAAATTACCACAGATACTCACCGGACTTTCCTAATGCACCTCATCGTATTCTGCCACTGAAGTATCTGAGGCAGCAGGATGGACGAACAAGCACAACACACAACAGCATAAGCGTGGAGAGATATTTCAATAAATGTACCGAAAATAACAGCAGTGAGCAATAAAACCGGACAAAAGAGTTTCACATTAGAGTCAGAAACCTCTTCCTAACCATTCATTTACCCTGGATATGTGTTGTAAACTGGAGTAAAATTAAATTTAGAGAAATACAGCAGTAGGCAGGGATGAATTTTGGTGCTTAAAGAAGATCCCAGATTTTTTCATTCCGTTTAGCTTTGTGAACCAGTTGTAGCAATGCTGCAATGACTGTGATTCCCTTGCAGGTTTGACTGGCCCTCCACTTCCAGAACATCTATCTCAGCATGGTTTTAACAGGAGATATTTTCTCTCAGATACCTGTGCTTTTCTGTGATAGCATGCGCTGTGTTTCATATTTATTGCCTTTACATAAACATGTAAATGCGTATCTAACTGGTGCCAAAAAATCCCCCTTTCCTGTGTGCTTGGTGGTCCAACCCATCCCTCAGAGCCTTATGGGCAAGACTATCCCAGAATCACAACACAAATAATCTTAATTTAATTATGCAAGAGTCACTTGTTCAAGGATAGAAAAAATATTTTGAGTATAGTTTCATTTTTCTGGTACTGCTTATTCTCTTTTTATTGGCACGAGAAAAGTGGCTAAACATAGACTAGAAATAGAAAATCTGTATACTTGGGAAAATAAACTTAGAACATCGGAAAAAATATCCCATAAGCCAGGGTAGTTATGAAAGTAATACTGTGATGTGAGTTACTGTCTCGCCTAAAATAATGAGAATTTATTATCTCATTGTTATCTCTCACATACAGGCACAAGTACTAAGATCCTGAGGCTTTACTGTATTGTGGACTAAAATTAGTGCCCTTGTTTGTGTTATGTTTTTTTTTTTTTAATTCACTTTATTGGGAATAACCACCAACATTTTAAGACTGGACACTTACTAAAACTAAAATAAGTAGCAAAACTGTACACATGTGGTTTATGAAAACCTGAAAATGCCTTCCCAAAATGCACATTTTTTTTTGGCGGTACTGAGGATTGAACTCAGGGGCATTCTACCTCCGAGCTACACCCCCAGCCCTATTTTTTTATTCTTTATTTTGAAACCGAGTCTCACTAAGTTGCGGAGTGCCTCACTAGATAGCTGAGGCTGGCCGCGAACCCAGATCCTCCAGTCTCAGCCTCCCGAATGCTGGGATTACAAGCGTGCGCCACCACGCCCGGCCAAAATGCACATTTTTAATAAAAAATTTTATTTATTTACTTATTCACAGTGTTGGGAATTGAACCCAAGATCTCATGCATGTTCAGCAAGCATTCTGCTACTGAGTTACATCCCCAGTCTTCAAAGAAGGATTTTAAGTGTATATTTTACTATGAGAGGTCCAGAATGATGATGATGAAATTACATTTCAGAAAAATTCTTTAATTTAATTTGTAGCAAACAAGAAACTCCAAAGATCACGTGAAAAAATTCTTCATGATCTTGCTTAAACAGTCAAAAAGTACTAAAAAATAAATAAATAAATAAAAGACTATGCTCTTTAGAGATGATCCAAAGTTAAAAGCTATCACAAGCGTGACTCTATCATACTTTCAAATTTTGTTTGTTTAGAACAACTCTGCTGTATGTAATGTTACAAACTTTTGCTCCAACATCTATATATGTAGTCCTCAATGTTTTATTCTTTTATTTGGGCATAAGATGTAAAACAAGAAGAGAGCAAAACTTCTTTCTTAAGTTTGTTCTGTTGATTTGAGCTGATTTAAATAATAATATTTAGAAATAACTTCCTAAATCTGCTTGGAGATACCAGCAATCTGCTCAGTGCAGTTTGGCAAGCACAAAGAGAAGCAAACACAGAAAACAGATGCACATATCACACCTATGAGTGGATTAAAGACTGGCTGACTTGAGTCTGCCCAAAAATTCATATGGGGAAATCCTACCGCCCGGCACCTCAGAATATTATCATATTTGGAAATAGGGTCTTTAAAGAGGTCATTGAATGAAAATGAGGTCATTAGGGTGGATCCTAATTCAGTTTGACCTGTGTCTGTACAGGAAGAGGAAATTTGGATACAGACACATACAAAGGGCAGACAGGGCAAAGGAACACTGACCATCTACAAACCAAGCCAAGAGGCCTAAGACAGATCCTTCACTCCTGGCCCTCAAAAGGAACCAGCCCTGCAACAGTGTCTTTATCTTGGACTTCTAGGGCTGTGAGAAAATGAAATTCTGTTGTCTAAGCCACCCAGTCTTTGGAACTTTGTATGACATCATCCTTACAAATTATTACAGATGGCCTCATTTCAATCAAACAATTGCCGTTGGTTACCTGACTAAAGCCACAGAAGTGAGGATGGGTTTTTCTCCAAATAATTCCCTTCCTGGTGTAGAAGCCATGACCCAGGAGCACACTGCTCAGTAGGTCCAGACTCCATGTGTAATCACTAGCCATACTGGTGGTGACCTTCCTAGAGTACGCCCTTCATCTACTCTTCAGTTTCTGGTCCAATTGTGGAATAGCTCCCAGTTTTTATAGTGTTCCCTTTCTCCCTAAAACAAAGGCACTGCGGAAATATTCAGTATGCACGCTACAGGAAGTTTCTAGCAAGAACCCACATGATGGCACGCAAACACATGAACATCATTTTACTTCCAGAAAATGGCAGATGTAAAAGAGTGACAGAACTAGACAATGGGCCTCCGAGAGCACTGTGCCTCACCTCAACTCAGACATCAACTCCTGATTCTTGACGTTGCCTCACACAGGAAGACACAAAAATCCCTTCTACTCTAAATATAAATCTTACATGATTCTAGATGGAGCTTGCTGTGGTTAGATGCAGAATGGTCGCTTGAAGAGCTCATCAATTGATGTTTGGAGCTGATATAATTGTGGTCAATCTTTTAGATTATAGCTGCGAGAATGCTGACAGACACAGAGCTCTTTTTTAATACTAATATAGTCATCTGACTTCAAGAAGGAAAGAAGGAAGGAAGGAAGGAAGGTAGGAAGGAAGGAAGGAAGGAAGGAAGGAAGGAAGGAAGGAAGGAAAGAAGGAAAGGAGGGAGGGAGGGATGGCGGGAGGGAGAGTAGGAGAAAAACCCAAATTTCTTATGAAGACCAGAGAACAGAGCTTTCCTCTCCAGATCTTATAATGTGTTTAAAACAAACAAACAAACAAACAAAAAGATAGGTTAACTTTTAAATAGATAGTCTACTAAGAAAGAAATGATGCTATGGCCTTGTGACCAGTCTTCCTTCAAATTTAGTCACTGGTGTTTGGCTTCACTGGCCTTACAGGAGCTGATGACTGATGACAGGCCTTAAGATCAGTTATCTGTGTGAAGCTTTTGTCATTCCTAAGGTTAAAATTGTCTTATTTATTATGCATTAATTTAAACCATTTAAAATGTTTTGAATTACTAATCTCTAGAGTTCAGAGTGAAATAAATCGGAAATCAGTATATACAATTAAGATAAGCCCCCAAAAGCTGCATGTAGCTCATAGAACACTTTATATGTGCTACTTAAGAGTATGGTAGAAACCTAGAAATCTAATAAAGCTTTTACAACAGTCATTAAATAACACCCTTTGGTGGACAATGTGCTAATTACGTTTTCCATTACAGATTTTTAAATTATTTTCTCATGCAAATGTATGATTAGAAATTAACATGAATTGAATGCCATGATAGAACATCTTGGCTTTTCATAGTCCAATTCAAATCATGATTCAGTTTATAGCTTCAGGCTAAGAAAGAATAGGTATCTATCTTGAAGCCAAATCAATCAAGTTTATGGGGGAAGTTGAGCTCGAATGTCTTCCTAAGCAGTTGTGTGTGTGTGTGTGTGTGTTACAGGGGACTGAACCCAAGAGCATTCTGTCTCTGAGCTATACCCTCAGCCCTATTTTATTTTTAATTTAGAAATAGGGTCTCACATGCTGGCCTTGAAGCAGTGACCCTCCTGTGTCAGCCTCCCAAGTACTGAGATTACAGGCACACTCAGCCCAAGGTACTATGAAGGGCTGAAGTGAAAGACTTTCTTCACGAAATTAATGCAGAGGCGTTGTTCCAGTAGCAATACATTTAGTGAAGTAAAAGGAAAGGCAGGAGAATTCAAATGTAAAGAAAAACGTTTCCAAGTTTTAGACCTTCTAGAGCCCCCATTTTTAACATGGGAATTTTTCATAAAAAGAAAAAAACCTTTCTCGTTGCACTGTGGCACAATTATTTAAAGATGGTGCATAGAAAAAAGAAAAGCAGAATCCAAAAAGAACAACTTGTATGTCAGTCAAGATCTCAAAGATTAATATTTATGAAAACAATTGGCAAACAATCGTCTATGATCCAAGAACAAAAAATGTTGTAGCAGATGTCTTGTTGAGAGGCTACAGACTCTGAGAAATAGCATACTTTCGTCCATATGTTTTCTCAGCCCTAAGAAAAGATATCCTCAGTCACTTCAGCTTTGGAGAACACAGAGTGCCTGTGTGTACAGTGAAGAAGCAGCTTTTTCTGCAAGGGAACTCTGAGCCAAGATTTCTGGCTCCATTTGGAAAGAGGTGGCATATACATTTAAGCAGAGCACGAATAGAAAATGAGCCAAGCAACTTAATCTAAAAAATCCAATCTATCAAGATTTTGCAGAAGACATCACGGTGGTCTTTGGTTGTGTTGGCCTGCCTGGCATTCCTTCCCCCATCCTTTGGCAACAATATTCCAATTTCCCTAGGAGGAGCAACCTATCCTTCTTCCATGCTATTTTGTTAGAACTGTTTGCCAGTGCCCTGTCTCAGCTGCTCAATAGTTGAACTTGTGGCTCTGAAACCTAAAATTAATAAGCAGAGGAAGGGAGCAAGTTGGAGAATTGGGACGTTAGAGGGGTCGGTGGTTGTCCCTAGGGAAAGGACAGTCATAATGGGTGTAGCTAAAGGAGCAAAGAGAATGGCAAAGAGGAAAGGCCAGTGTGCTGGGATGCCTCTATTGGCAACTGTGGAGAAGTGGCCATTCCTGGTGATGAAAACTTCCCAGGTGTTATCACAATGAGTGGGGACCAAGGCAGGCAGAAGGTCAGCACAGACACAGAGGTTCCGGGCCCCAGAGGCCAGAGCCCGCATGGATTGCAGTCACCCCTAATGACAGCAGGTCTGAGGGGTAAGACGCAGCATGGGTGCTGGGTGACAGAGTCTTGGATGGGTAAGAGGGACAGCAGGGATGTTGTCAGGTGCCGGGGTGATGGAGTCAGAGGGCCTATACCTCCAAGGAGCCAAGGATTTAAAAAGAAGGCAGAGGGATGGTGTTGAAGTGACACTGGGAAGTCACAGGGCACAGATTTGCTCATGGGGAGGACAAGTGAGAAAAGAGATTTTATCGGCAGCCGCTGCGCAGAAAGCAGGCTGGCCTTAGCAGAGAGCCAGTCCTCAAAGAAAGAGGCGGGGATGCTTAGAAAAGGGGGTGAAGGCATAGTTTGCTGAATAAGACAAATGGGGGATTCCAGAGAGGGAGAGGAAGGAGTCTAAGGAGGAGAAACATGATAAGGTGACGTGGACGGGGGCAAACAGCCAAGCGGCCAGAGCTCTAGTCTGGAAAGAGGGGATAGAGACTCTCAGCCGATTCTACATGCATATAGCCTATTTGTTCAATAAATAAATAATAAATGCACCCATCTCAAAGATATGCCCAAATGGGAAGCTATTGCTTGGTTGCCTCTCACCTTTTGGCAAACACTTCCCTGATTAATCTACCCTGGCACTATGAGAAAGTGAAGTCAACTCAATACCTGAGATAAGAATTATGTAAGTGTATATCTCTGAGTTAATATCTTCAACATCATTCTATTCCCTTCATCTAAATTATAAAGCATCTGCCTGGAGTGGTGGTGCACACATGTAATCCCAGTACTTGGGACACTGAGACAGGAGGATCACAGGTTTGAAGCCAGCCTCAGCAATGTAGTGAGAGCCTCAGCAACCTGGAGAGATCATGTTTCAAAAAATAAAATAAAATCAGATGGAAGTGTAGCTCAGAGTTAGAAATCCCCTAAGTTCAATCCCCAGTACTACAAAAATGTATAAGCATTTAATCTGATTTTAATTGTCCACTTGTTTTCATTTAAATAATTTGTGTCATGGACTCATTACACTAATCTCTCATGTTGTGTCCATTAATATGTCTATTGTTGAATAATACATATGTATAGTATATATAAATATATATATATGTATATACACCAAGATATATTGTTTTATTTTCTTTATCCCATGATTATGTAAGTAGCATAGTCTAGAATGTGAGTTTAATTAAAAACTCAACCCCAAACTAGGAACAAGTGAAAAAAGACAAACCTAACAACTTCACTGAGCAATCTGCAAATATTCCAACTCTTTTGTGTGTTGTTTTGTTTTAAGCAGCTAAGATGGATCCAAAAATGCTGGAGATTTTCAAGCACCAGATGGAGTATGCAGGAACCAAGTCGACTCTGAGGAAGTCAGTAAATGGGAGATGTTCAAAATCATTAAACACAAGAAGAAAGATTGGAAGGTAGTTTGTGTTATTTTAAACAAGAAAACAGTTTTCCTCTGGCAGCCATGCGTGAAATTTCTACAGCTTTGTAAGCTAGTATCACAACAGAATAAAGACAGTATCATTGCTTAGAAATGTGGACTCTGAAGCCACAGGGCTGGGATTTCATGCTGGCTTTACCACTTTCTGCTATGTAAACTTCAGCAAGTGTTTTGTTTTGTTTGTGGTACTGGGGATGGAATCTAGGAGCATTCTACCTCTGAGCTACACCCTAGCCCTATTTTTTTTTTAATTTGGAAACAGGGTTTCGCTAAGTTGCTACAAGCCTCGCTAGGTTACTAAGGCTGGGCTTGAACCTGAAATCCTCCTGTCTCAGCCTACTTCGTACTGGGATTACAGGAGTGAGCCAACAAGCCTGGTGTTGGACAAGTTTCTTAACCTTTCTGCGCTGTAGTTCCTCATGTATTGTTATGAGGGTTACATGAATTACAATATAACATAGTAAACATTTTAGTTGTTACTATTATTTAGGACACATATCTGAAAGTGGAATAAAATATATTTTCCTTGAATATATTTTTAAGATTTGCTGAACTTTCTGGATTCTAGAGGCAGCAAAATGAGTAAGTCTAAAGCAGTATCTTGAAAAACTGAAATCTAATTCAAATTGTCACTTATTTTCACCAACATTAGTTTTCTACCATATAGAAAAGCATCAGAGAGAGTAAAATGAGAAAACCTTGGTTTTCATTTCTGCTTTAAGTGACCAAGCATATGATTTGTACTAGGGCATATCACCCTTCATGCCTTTCTTCTTAGCTATAAAGTAGATGTTAAAATAATACTTGCTACCTTGAGGAGTTACTGTGAAGATCCACTTGGACGCAGGCACGATGCTACCTTGCAAACAGCTTCTCTAGATATGCAAAATTAACAACAGTTCAATAACAACAAAACAACCATAATACTAGGTTGCTTATCTCTTGTGTGAGGACCTGTTGAAATAGTGGTCCAGAAATTAATGAATCTGTTAGGAAGAGTGGAAGGTATCAGGCCCAATCTGCTGTGTAGCCCTTATATTCCTTCTCATCCTCTCAGTGGTAAAAGCACAAAGCAGTTCAAAACACTAATTCTGTCCTATGGCAGTAGATTATGATGCTGCATAAGATCAGTAATTAGTGGACTCTGTAGCTCACTACTCTAATTAAGGGTTTCTCTATTCTGATGACTAGACCTTGGTTTCTCTATGAAGTCCCCACTACTCCCAAGTTCATCTGGTTTTATAGGAAGCTTTTTCCAGGTTCAAAGCCTACACAGTATTTCTGCCTCTTCTATGGCCTTAGACTCCAAAGGGAAAGGAGCCCTTCCTGGGACAGAAGCCGGAGGCCTGGAGCTCCTCCCCATTTGCTGGCCTTCACGTCATAGCATCCATCCTGTGCTCCAGCCCCCTTTGCTCAGCTCCTACCATTCCTCTGCACAGTGTCTGGGGATCCCTCACACCTTCTCCTCTGGCTTTTCAGGCCACACTGCAAGTGAAGACTACAACAGCCCAGTGGACATGGTGCTTTCTGCAAGACAATCTCCTCCTTCACAGCCCTCTGTACTGTGGCTCTCTGCTGCTGGCTCAACTTGGCAGGTGTGTCAAGCAGAAAGAAGACTGCTGCAGGGAGTGGTGGTGCATGCCTGTAATCCCAGTACTTGGGAGGCTGAGACAGGAGGAATGCAAATTCAAGACCAGCCTCAACAAATTAGCAACTTAGCAAGACTCTCAGCAACCTAGTGAGACTCTGTTTGAAACAAAAAAGTAAAAAAAGGGCTGGGGGCATAGCTCAGAGGTAGAATGCCTCTGGGTTCAATCCCTAGTACCATGAAGGGAAGGAAGAAACGAAAGAAGGAAGGGAGGGAAGAAGGGAGGAAACAAAGCCAGCCCTGCTGTTTCCTGGTATGCAATGTCAAACTTGAAGTAATACTTCTAAAATCTGCTTCTTGGCTAGGCCTACTGAAGGCCAATGTATTGTACTTGCACAGAATAACTAACATTTATAGTCAGTCCACAAATATGTATTGAAAAATGACTTTGTGCCAGATCACATACTATTCTTCTTTAGTGAAAAAGACCCATAGTCTCTGCTTTCAAATAATATAGCACTTTGAAGTATGGACCAGGGGAGTAAAGCAAAATTGTAGCTTCATAGAAAATCACCATCGAAAGGCTAACTTATATGATACATCAGACCTAGCCTCTAGGGGTTTCTAGTTTATTTAAAATAACAGAACACACACAAAAGAAAACTGTCATAAGGCATGTTCCAAAAGATACAGGTGAATAAGACAAATATGATTGTATAATTGCTTAAACGATTACAAGATAAAATAAAATGGAGTTAAACGAACTGTGGAGTGCTTCCTGAAAAGGGGCTTAAGTTAGATTTAGGTAGAAATTATAGCAGGATAATTTAATAATATATTAATTTTAGTTTGGTTTTATTTTTGTTCTTCATCTTTTTCTTTTCCTTTTATATCTGTTTGTTTCTGAATCACTAACATTCTTTACCTACAGTCATTGGCTACCAAATGTCTTCTACTTACTTACTACAGGCAATAAATAGTGATCACTCTTGTTATAACTAGATATAAAATGGCCCCTAATGAGCTCATTTATTATTATTCAGGATTGATATAGTTGAGTCATGAGGGTTGTAATCCCAGGAGTGCATAAATCCATTATAATGGATTTACCCGGGTGGTGGCCTGGGTGGGTAGTTTGACTGGAGAAGGTGGGTCCCTGAGGGTGAGGCCATGGGGATTATATATGGTTTCTCCTCCCCCTGCCCTTTCTCTTGTTCCCAGCCTCCATGATGAGAGGAGCACAGCCCATGTGCTCTCCCGCTCTCAGCTTCCTGCCACCATGCCCTGACATCTTGGCCCCGGCTTCACATGGCCTGAACCGAAAATCATAAGAAAATAAATCTTCCTTCCTCTAAGTTATGTGGTCAATCTTTTAGATTACAGATGCAAGAATGCTGACCAGAACAACACTCTCAGTACAAATAATACTTTCATTAGAACCTGGTCATAGATTTCTAAAGACTCATAGCATGTCTCAAAAAAACCACTGAGGCATTGGGTATTATTGCTTTCAGATTCTGAAGTGGGAAAGTAAAAGCAAAAAGCATAATTAGAGCTTTGTAAATTTTTATAAGGCTTCAATGACTAGAATAAATTTGCTAAACTTGCCACTGGTATATCACAAAATACAGCTGATACGAAAACTGAAAGTGATTTCCCTTGGCAAAATAGTTATTATCAAATTCTTAAGCTACAATGCACTCTGTGTAGTATTTCTGCCTGAATTTGTTTATTTACCTGCTAGAAAGTAAAATGAGTATATGCACAGAAAATGAATGATCCCACACAGATTCTTACAATAAGAGGAGCTTGATCCGATTTATAAATTTGCTGTGATGTGATTACTGCCAAGACTGACAGGCATGCATATTTGATGTAGGAGAGTTAAGTCGCTTGGTATGATTCTGACATTCTTTTTGCTGCTTCTCAAAATCAGAAATAAGGGATTAGTTACAATGATTTTTTTTTCCTTGCTGGCTGAGGAAAAGAATGAATTATTGTTAAATCAGGTGACAGTAAATTTTAGATTTTTTTAAAAAGGGGGGGGGAGGACATCTTAAAAATAACTCAAGACATCATTTCTTAAAGATCTTTATCCCATATCACTCCAGATAGCAACTTTCAAATCAAGAAGCCACCATCTGCTATCATTGCTCAACATGTAAATATCACCTAGCCAGCTGGGCATCTGTAAAGATCACAGCTCTCAATTAGGTGTGATGCTGTTCACTGACTGCCACATTTCCACAAGGGACCCTCCATAAGAATCATCTTACAACACATTGTTTAGGGCTTTTATATCTAACATCCTGGTTACTAACAACGCAGACCATGAGCACACGTGGATGTGGAGTTCTGATCTTGCTCTATGGATCTGTAAAAAATAAATTTAAAAAATCCCCACAGCAATGGCACCGTGCTTTTTTTCCAGTCAACTCGGACTAACTTCTGCAAGCTGGTCCTCAGCAGCTCGATGAATGTGTGCTCCAGAACCCACTTAGGCAAGTTTAATCAAAGTAAAATTAAAGAACTTTTTGTTCTATTTAGTTATATGTCTGAGAAAAATAAAAGAGTTGGGGTTATAAAGCCTATAGCCTGTTCGGATCTAACATGCTAGTTAAAGGGGGTGAGCTTAGGAGCTGAAATGTTTAGGTTGGAACCCAGCTCTCTTCTCCCTCCTAGCTGTGTGGCTTTAATCTCTCCATATCTTATTTTCATCATCAGTAAAAGGGAGATGATTATACTACTGTGGCAGGGGGTTGAAGATTAAATAAGATAACATATACAAAGGATTAGAAGTAGTATCTGATAATATGACAAATTCTTAATAGATGCCTGTAGTATGTTTTAAGATCATTGCTTAAAACTGCACCAGGCAATTATAGAGGTAGTGTTTAGGTCTCTGCAATAATATTCCAAGACATTTTAAATCTGAACATTTTAAGAATACTAAACTTTGCTAAACATCTTTATTGTCCTGTTGAATAAATGTTTCCATAACATAAATAGATATGAATATAGCCATAGGGGAAATTATGACTGGCATTCTAAATAGGTCACGTTCTTTCACTACAATGTAAATAAAGTGACTTTCACATATCAATTGCATGGGCTATCAGTGAATATTTGCAGTACTCATTATCGTTTCCAACTCTGAAATACAGAAGCTATAAGCTTTATGTATTTAGAACTAGAGCTCACAGGCATCTTTATTTTTTGGTTTTATATGTTTTTCCCTTTTTATGAGAGAAATAATTTGCAATATCCTATAAATCATATGGAAAATATATACTAAACAATAAAAGATGAAGGAAACTGACCCCCCAAAATCCTTAAAACCAAAACAATCTTCTGAGTGCCTTTTATTTTCTTCTCTGCTCTCACTGGACACAAGGGTTCTTTCTACCCCCATTACTATCTCAAGCAAGCCTCACTAGAGCAAGACCCAAGACGTCTTTACAAACATGCAAAAAGGTAGGGTGCCAAAAGTTAGCCACTCTCTCCCACAGCATACACATACTATCAGGTTTTTGTTTTATTTTGTTTGTTTTGTTTTGTGATAGAGAGGTTATAGAAACAAACAAAAACACAGTAAAAAAAATACAATGGTAGTTACGATATATAACATTAGAAATCATACTGTACTAAGGTGTTTTGAAACATGCATTCTCTTCTCTTTCACGTCCTCAAATTTCCAACATTTTTCCCAACATTTTTTTTTTTACATAGACAGAGATATATTTAAGAAAACAAGAAATACACATTACAAGGAGAATGTGGGCTATGTCCAGAGTGAGAGATAACCAATATACAGTATTTTTTTGATGTACAAATAAATACACCTGCTGTTATCTTTGAAAAGCCTTTTATGCCTATAAATTGTACAACTTACTTGTGCCAGGTAAAATGTAAACATTAAAATAAATTTTAAAAAGTCTTAAATATGACCAACCCCAAAGATATACTGACCTTTCAAAGTTGTTGGGGTTACAGCCTTTGTAAAATTTTGCTTTTCAATTACAATCACCTACACAAGCAATACTTTAATAGAGTTTTTTTTTTTTTTTCTAAAACTCAGGTAATTTTTCTCCTTAAAGAGTTTCTATATATAATTCTTGCATTTTATCTTCCAACAAAAAATCAGTATTATAACAAGTCACTAAATGATCCTGAGATAAGTTCATCTATAGACAGATATAATAGGAAAGTAAAAGTAAATGTCCCCTAAAGAGCTCATTTATTCATACTGAAAGTTTTTATAATTGAGTCATGAGGACTGTAATTCAGAAGTGGATAAATCCACTGCAATGGATTTACCTGGGTAGTAGCCAGTAAGCTGACAGGTGTGGCTGGGGGAGGTGGTCCCTCGAGGTGTGGCCTTGGGGATTATATAAATAGCTTCTCCTTCCCCAGCTCACTCTCTTGCTTCTGGTCTCCGTGATGGGAAGAGCAAAACCTAAGTGCTTTCCCTTCACCTCTCACTGCCATGTGCTGAGATCCCTGGTCCCCGGGCTCACAGGGACTGAACCCGAAACCGTAAGAAAATAAATCTTCTTTCCTCTAAGTTACATGGTCAATCTTTAGATTATAGCTGCAAGAATGCTGACTGATACAACTATCCTATTTTACTAGCTACACACACACACACACACACACACACACACACACACACACACACACACACCCTACCTTACTTCCAGCATCAGAGCATCAGGGATTGAATTTGTAAAGTACATATTTGGCCCTGGTGTACAACTCCTAACATCCCTGACATCTCAAAATGGTAAGTGTCCTTTTGTATCCTGAGATGCTTCAGGTTGGGGCTGGTCATTGGAAAGACCAAGGCAAGATTAGAGGGTTAGGACTTTCATCTCTTCCTCCCAGCCTCCTCTCCCTGGAGGAGGATCACCCATGGCCATCGATTAATCATTCCAGCCTAGAAAATGAAGCCTCCACAAAACCCAGAAGAGCAGGGCTCAGAGAGCTTCTGAATGGCTGACCTTGTGGAGACTCCTGGAGAGTGAGCATTGAGAAGGGCGCAGACGTCCCACACCCTCTCCCATGCCTGACCCCGTGTACATCTTCACTGGCTGTTCACCTGTATCCTTCGTAATATCCTTTATAATAAACCTGTAAATGCAAGCAAGTGTTTCCCTGGGTTCTGTGAGGGACTCTAGCAAATTACTGAAGCCTGAGAAAGGGGATATGGGAACCCCAGTTTATAGCTGAGTAGTCAGCAGTACAGGAAAAACCACCCAGACTTGCAAAGGGCAGCTTCGAGGACTGAGCCCATGACCTGCGGGTGTGACATTCTCACCAGGCAGATGGTGTGGGTACTGAACTGAGGTAGAGGATGCCTGGCTGGGGTGCATTGCTATGGCATCGCTTGCTTGCTGGATGGGTAAACCCCACACATGCACTTGGAAGCATGGTGCCAGAGGACATAGTAGGAGAAACTCAGTGTTTTGTTTTGTTCTGTATCTTCATAGGGACCAAGGAGATAACAATAGAGATTTTCTTTTAGACTTACATTTTAAATTTAAATGGGTGGAGTCCTAAATGTAATAGGGGAGCTAGGGAGAGAAACCCTGATGTGAATTTTCTCTTTTGATTTCATTCTAAGCAATCTTTTGGGAGTGCTTCAATACTTGGATAGTAGAAATCCAGCTGATGAGTCGTTAAAGGAACAGGTGTTCGGGCACCTATGTGATTCACACAATTTACTTCCCTGCATCTCTCTTCACATTTGCCACATGGAGGTAACATTGCCTGCAATTTCATGTACTCCATAGAATAGTTGAACGGTAGCAAGCTATTTTAAAATATTTTTGAGCCAGGCATGGTGGCACATGCCTGTAATCCCAGTAGTTGGGAGGCTGAGACAGGAGGATCACAGTTTCAAAGCCAGTCTCAGCACCTTAGTGAGGCTGTCAGAAACTATGCCAGATCTTGTTTCCAAATTTAAAAAAAGGGAGGAGGGGGCTCAGAGTTAGAGTGCCCCTGGGTTTGATCCCCAGCACCATGCACATGCACAAAAGATATTTTGAAATCAGTGAAGGGCTATCAGTTCAAAACAGTTTGTTGTATTATTTTGAATTTAAATTGTCCTATGTAGGAATTTTAATCAGCCACAGATGAGCCTTATACCTACATTCTAGATGTCATCTCACAGTGTCAGTAAAGGACCATCGTGGGAGGCTGGAGAATGGCCCTCCCTAAAGATACCCATGCCCTTGTGACCTCTTACCTAGTCACAGCACCTGTAAGCATGTCACCTTACCTGGCAAAGGGATTGTGCAGATGTGATCTTGAGATGGGGGCGTTATACTGGATTAGTCACATGGTTCCAATGTAATCACAGGTCTTATAAAAGTGTCAGAGTAAAAGGAGACATGACAACTGGGGGAAAGGCAGAGGAAGAGGAGGGACAGGGGGACTGGAAGTTGCTACACTGCTGGCGTTGAGGACCATGAGCACATGAGCCAAGGAATGCAGGTCACTATTAGCTAGAAAAGTCTAGGAAATGAACTTGCCTAGAGCCCGCAGGTGGAGCACACTTCTGTTGACATCCTGAATTTAACCTTTGACCTCCACATCTGTGAGATAATAAATTGGTGTGGTTTTAAGCCACTAAGTTTTTGATTAATTGGAAATTAATACAGTCATGAAAACCTGGCTACCTATTACCTTACTACTGAAAATCAAGGTTTTGTCTTAGAGCCTATTAAGAGTTGTATGATAGTGACTTTGACCAGTTTCTCAGTTTTACCCAGGGCTATTTCACCATCCCTCCACTGGCAGGGATAACTGAGCACTAACTGTTGAAGAAGGGCCAAATGGCTAGGCCTGTTGGCACACACCTGTAATCCCAGTATTTGGGAGGCTGAGATAGAAGAATTGTAGGTTTGTGACTGGTCTCAGCAATTTAGTGAGGCCCTCAGCAACTTAGTCAGACCCTGTTTCAAAATAAAAAATAAAATGAGCTTGGAGTGTAGCTCAGAGGTAGAATTCCCCTGGGTTCAATCTCCAGTACCTTAAAAATAAAGTTGGTGGGGCACTGACTACATATAAAGACCATCTAGTCCTGTCTCTTCCCCAGTTTGGATATTTGAATAATTCTAGATATAACATGCTTTTCTTCAAAATTTCCGTGTGTGTTGAGGGGTGAGGTAGAAAGTGAAAGGATATCTTCTATATCCGCTGATAGAAATCCTTCTCCTTCCAAAACACTTAAAAATAAACCACATTGTCTAAGAGCTAAAATTCTTTCACCTGCATTTTTTCTTATTCTATCCTTGGCAGACATGGAAATTAAGAAATACAATAATGAAGAAATTAAGAAGTAAGATACATATCAGTCTTTTTCCAGATTTTTCTTTTCTTAGTTAAATGATTACATTGCCTTTATCTTTAATATTTTTAAAGGTTTAGCTAAATCGTCACCTATTTTGGATGCTACATCTATATATTGTGTCTGCGTATGTCTTAAAATTTGGAGCCATAAATCTAATGGACAAAGTGTACTAACCTTTCTTAAGATCAATACACAAAATTTGTAAAGGTTGGCTGTGATATAAGAAATAAGATCAGGCAGACAGAAAAGAGTTCCAGTTTAAGTCCTTGTTCTGGCCCTTGCTGTGTGACTTTAGGCAACTTGCATAATCATTCTGGTCTCTGTGACACCATCTATCAAACAAGGAACTTGGACTAGGTATCAAATATAGTCTAAAATGTCATAAAAGAGAGGCATGAAGTGTTTTGGCAATTCTACTAAGAAAGTAATCACTGTTTGCCAGAACAATTGATAAATAGTACCTATTAGCTCTCCACAAAGACAAAAATCTATGATTCCAGATGTAACAAAAGTTCAGGGCAGGCAAAACCTGAAGTGCACCACAGGAATCTTGAGTAACGTAGCTTCTGAAGACTTAAGAGGATGAGGAAGAGTAGGAAGAAGAAGGCAGAAAGGACAAATGGCGGACCTGGAACATCAAGGCAGTGCAGAGCCCTTGAGATTTCTGAAAGGCTCTCACAGTCTCTTGCCTGAACTAGTTCAGGAGTCCATGAGCAAATGACCTATAGCTGTTAGTAGCCCTTGACAAGGTGTGTGATTTACCTCTGTATCCCCAGTGCACAGTAACCAGTGTGTAATAGCTGCTCACAGTATGTGCTGCATGATTAAATAACCCCCCCAATCTGCCCTCAACTCATCCTGAGGGCCGTGTCCCAGGAGGGGCATTCAGATCTCATGATGTGAACGTGCCTCTTGGAGTTGTGGAAACAGCACCCCCAACTCCCCTCAGGAAGGCCTGGGGAACTGGAGCACTGGAGTTTTCTAGACAGATAGGAGAACCTGAGCTGGTGACAGCAGTGGGAACAGAAAGGAGAAAAGAGATGATTCATGTTGGAGTGCTTTGGATGACACACTAAAATACTCTTGAGTAATCAAATAAAAATCTTACTTGATTTCTTTTCTATATTCCTTTAGAGTCATTCAGTAATTATCTTTTGCAATCAATTGGAAGCCACACCATGCATCCCTGGTCAAACACAGACACTACTATCGTAAACCTTCAAAAAACTGTGGCGACCTGTTTTTTTCTACCTCTAGTACTTCAGTCAAGATCAAATAATCTATAGCAGTATTTTAAGGAATCAGAGAAAGACAACAACAAAAAATCTCAAAGAACTATATTATATAAATGTATATAACACGTATCTTGAGTTCTGTGTCAGAGAATCATGTGCTAAAATTACATTGGTCACCCTTATTTTGGTCATTTGTTTCCCAAATACAGTTTAAAGGATGATGAGAGCTAATGCAGAATAAAGGGCCATTTGATGACTAATGCTAAGCGCTGATGGAATGGACTATCTTGAAGCAAAGTTCCCCTATCACTCACCCAGGTTCCACTGCATTTCCTTTCTACAGAACTGAATTTAGAAGAAACACATCCTTTTTGGAATTACATACCATGCACATGAATGAATAAATATAATTCTTGCAGTTTGAAAATATCAGATGATTAGCATTTATAGAAACAGACCAAAAAATTAAGAAGCATAGGACAAATTTTGTTTAATATCTTACATAAAAGTATTGAAACATTAGTTTAAAAACTCCTCTAGATTTATATTTTATCACCTAGGGTATTCAACATGCTGCTAGCTACCTCTTAATGAGCACCTGAGCTGTCATTTCTAATAACAGACTGGAAATTATTATCTATAAGGTGATATTTCTCTGAAAATCATCTGTGCAGTAGTTAATATAGTTAAGAATAGAAACTATAACTTCAATTTATAAAAATAGTATTATT
>PVLC010006857.1:29454-43760 GCA_004027655.1 Graphiurus murinus
CTTGTAATCCCAGCATTCGGGAGGCTGAGACCAGAGGATCCGGGTTCGCGGCCAGCCTCAGCTACCTAGTGAGGCACTCCGCAACTTAGTGAGACTCGGTTTCAAAATAAAGAATAAAAAATAGGGCTGGGGGTGTAGCTCGGAGGTAGAATGCCCCTGAGTTCAATCCCCAGTACCGCAAAAAAAAAAAAAAAAATAGTATTATTTTATAGTAGTAGGTACAATATTATCAAAAATAACATATATAATTATAATTTAAAAATCAATAGATGCCAAAATGCATAGAGATTCTCAATAAACAGCAGAACTTTATGTAAAACCTAAATAAAGCACTTCAGTAACTCATTGTTTAAAAAAAGTCATTTGGACCATTGAAAACATAAGAGAATGTATATATCCAAGAAAGAATATATTAAAGCAAGCCAAGTATTTAGACCATCCTAATTTTAGTTATTTCTCAACTCAAATAATTTTAGTTATTTCTCAAAACAAGACATGAGGGATGAATGCCATATAAACTCAAATTACATAATTCACATAAGTACCTACATCATTAATATATTATGCAATCATATAATAGTCTATTGTAATCCATAAGTTATAGCATTCTGGAAGTCTTACTTTACTTTCAAATATTAAAAATTAAAAAAAAATACCTCTTCCACAAAGCTGTCTTTCTTCTCTAGCATTTCTCGTAATGTCTGAAGAATTTTAATGCACAGTTTTTCTTCTTTCTCCATTAGTTTCTTTGTATGATTAATCAACCTTAAAGCAAAACATTCAACTTAAAAAGGACAGTAATTTCTCTTCACTATATCATATGCTATAAAAAATATTATATGTAATAGAAAAAAATCACACTATTATTTGAGAATATGAAATAAACCAGATACATGTTCTCAAAAGTTTTAAAATTATACTTCAAGTGAGTTAGTCAGTCACTAAAAGTAAAAAATCATATGTTATCCCTAATATGCGGAGGCTAGGGAGAAAGTAGGACATATGAGGGACTCTAGGCAAAGAAGGAGAAACCTTAGATGAGCAAAGAAGGTGACTTCATTGAAGGTGACTTAATTGAAGGTGCTGGGGAGGAGGGAAACACCCTAATGCACATGATGTAGTTTCACAAACATATCAAAGTCAATCACTAAACTGAACTTGAGAAGGAGGGAGGGCGAGGAAGTGGGGTAGTAATTGGGGAAGGGTTAAATGAGAAATGTTCGCATGTATGCCTTTACCAGCTTGTACCTAACAAAGATGTATGATTACAATGCACCCATAAAAAAAGTTACATTTAAAATTATACTTCAGCTTATAAATTTAATTTTGTATTATATGACATCCTTTTGGTTTTATAGGTAGTATACGCTGGTGCTTCTCAAACCTAGGTAACACTCTTATAGTGGGACACAATACTCTGAAAACAAAGAAACGCTAATCATCTCAGTACCGTGTACTCTGCTTAGAAAACAGGGATGTTTGTAGTATAGCACACTTTATTATGTTATATTATAGTATATTATTTTATTTCTATGATATTGCTTATTGTTTAATTTGATTTATTTTTATCTGTACATTGTAGTTATACAATCATAGTGAGATTTGAATCATAGTGAGATTCAAGGTGATATATTCATATATGCACACATTTTCTATGTACTGTATTAAATTAATTATATAATAGCAGTGCCCCTATTAATGGACACAGGCTATTTTCTAGTGTCCATTAATAATAATGTAGTATTTTTCCATTCTAGGGCTTAGTAGAAACAGTTTCTCTGATTAGAAGCAAAAAAAAAATATTTAAATGTAACATCAAGACACTCTATCCATTTTCTATTTTTGTTGTAATAGGGACAAAAGCTCTACTCGTAATTTTATAGTGGTGAGACAGACACTGTGACATTCTGTTAGATGACTTGCAGGAACACAGTGATAGACTACCCCCCAAGATGCAAGCAAAATGCTCATAATCAGGATATTAACTTAGCATAGAGAGCTCACGTTGTTAAAAAGCTGGTCTTCAAAATTACCCTGTGAGATATGTCTTCCTAGAGAAGCAAGTGTTGTAGATTACAAGGAAGTGTTCTAATTCCAGCAATGTCACCTATGTACTGTAAGCCATAACCCTGAGGAAAAATGAGCTTCCACTAGTTAATGACCACTAAGCGCTCATCAGGGGTCTAGGTCAAGAGTAAGGACTTCCCAGGGATCCTCTCAATTCACCTCCACCACAAGCCAATGAGGCAGGTTCTGTATTCAGGCCAATTTCGCTAGTGAGAAAACAGAGGCCCAGAGAGATGATACATCTTACTTCTGGTTACATAATTCTAGTAGTGGGAAATGGAAAGAGACTAGAGCCCATCTGACTTGACAGCCAAAATTCTTAAGCACCACTCTGTGAAGGACGGATCACAGACCTCTGAAATGTACAGACTGCAAAGGATAGAGACCTGAAGCAAAGTCAATACTTATCTCCTGAGCTACTCCATATCACTTGTTCCTGTGCCTGTACCTTCAAGTTCTAGACCACTGCTGTCTAAGAGGACTCTGCAATAACATAAATTATCTACATCTGTCCTGTCAAATTTAGTAGCCGCCGAGCACTAGAAATGCTGTCAATGAGATGGAGGGAGTGAATTTTCATCTCACTTTATGTTAATTAATGGAAAATCTTAATTTTAACAGCCATGTGTGACTAGTGGCTACTACACTGACACCATAGTTCTTGACAAGGAGTCAGCAAACTTTGTCTCTAAAGGATGAGGTGGTAAATAATTTAGGTTTGTGGGCCATACAATCTCAGTGGCAGCTGGTTGACTCTGCCACAGTAGCATGAAAGCAGCCCACAGACAATGGATAAATGAATGCAAAACATTATTTACAAAAATGAGCAACAGGACCCATTTCTCCAGAGGGCCTGAATTTGCCCTGCTAGGTCAACAGATTCCAAGATGAGTTTCAAGTAGGAGGGCCCACTTAGGCCTTGGCCCAAACTTCACATTCTCTAATGAAGCTTTATCAGAGTGCTGGTACACCACAAAATAAGGCCCCTTTGCATAGCTCAAAAATGAGCAACAGGAATGCATTTAGCCTAAGGGCCAGAGTCTGCCACCCTCATCCAGGCTGTCAAATTCCTGCGACATAGTTATAGTACCATATTAATTAACTACAGTTAAAGTTCTCAGATTTATTAGCTATTTTTAATGCATGGATATATGATCATAGGAGGTGAAGGCTATTTTCCAAGATCCTGGTTTTATATTTCCACCTAAAATTCTTCTTTCTATGTTCTTAACAATTATCACTTTTGCAGACACTCTGGGTCTCTTCATTTAAAGGTCCTTATTAGAGCCTCCCGCAGTGGTGCATGCCTGTAATCCCAGTACTTGGGAGGCTGAGACAGGAGGACTGTAGGTTTGAGACCAGCCTCAGCAAACAAAGCAAGACTCTTAGCTACCTAGTGAGAATCTGTTTCTAAACAAATATAAAAAGGGCTGGGGGTGTAACTCGGAGGTAGAATGTCCCTGCATTCAATCCTCATTAACACACACACACACACACACATACACACACACACACACACACAAATAAATAAATGTCCTTATTAGAAGACTGGCAAGTGTGTAGACAAACACATTCTTCCCTGTTCCCTTGAGATACAGAGTCTGAGGGTCTAGATTCCTTAATTCTAGCTACCTGTTCTTCAACACGATCCCCAGAATCAGTTCTTCTCATCCTAATCTTTGGTTCTCTCCCCAAGTCCCAACCCTAACTAGTAAAAGAAAGGAACACACTTCTTGTGTCTCCAATCCTTCCATTTTTACCTCAGTACATCACAGCAGAGAAGGCTTTCGGGCCTTTTTTCAGCGATCTCCTCAACCACACAGGAAACAGCTGGATGGATAATGATCATGGCTTTGGGCAGCCTCATCCCATAGATTGTCTATGCAGACACTCGCCCAGGAAGACCGTGCACCTGACGCACTCTGTACAATTACTTGTGAATCATTCGAAGATACCATTGAACAGCTTCCATGTGAAGACATGTCTCTCCTCTCTGGAGCTAGACAGCTTCTCACAACTGCTTCTATTTGTAGATCTTCCTTGAGAGTGTCTCACTTGCCATTAATATGAAAATACTCAAGGGTAAACGTATGAGCCCTAACAGATCTCACAACACTTCAACAAGGCTAAGAAAAAGGAGTAAATGGAAGAGCTGCAGATGATGATGACCATGGAATGGCTAAGTGCTGGGCCTGTGGCTTAATCGCGCTTTACCTGAAGTGCATCCAAGTCTCAGCTCGCTCCCCTTGGAGAGAGGCTGACCTCTCAATCTCTCAAGGTGTTCATGCACATGAGATAATAAATAAACATAGAGGACAACTACACACACAGATAGTAAGAACTCGTTAAATGTTCCTTTCCTTTGTTTCTGTGTTAATGAAAATTGATAGCTTTAAATAAGAATGCGTGTGTGTGTGTGTGTGTGTGTGTGTGTGTGTGTGTGTGTGTTTGTTACTGAAGACTGAACTACTCAGGGGCATTCTACCTCTGATCTACATCCCCAGCACTATTTTAGTTTTTTGTTTTTGTTTTTGTTTTTTTTTCCTTTTGGCGGTATTGGGGATTGAACCCAGGAACGTTCTACCTCCAAGCTACACCTCCAGCCCTATTTTATTCTTTATTTTGAAACAGGGAGTCCCACTAAGTTGCAGAAGGCCTCACTAAAAAGATGAGGTTGGCTGCAAACCTGCTATCATCCTGTACTGGGATTACAAGCATGCACCACCACACCCGGCTTAGTTTTATTTTGAAACAGTCTCGCTAGGTTGATGAGAGTGCTGAGGCTGTCCTCAAACCTGCGATCCTACTATCTCAGGCTCCCAAGTACTAGGATTACAAGAGTGCATCACCACACCCGGCTAAGCAAGAATCTTTAAAAAGGTCAACCTTAACATAAAAAATAAATAAATAAAACACAATAAAAAATGGACAATTGAACTGAACAGATCCTTACAAAGAAGAAATACACATGGCCAGCAAATACATATTTTAAAATGCTCAATATTGTTAGCAATCAGGGAAATAGAAATCAAAACTACACTGAGATTCTACTTAATTCCAATTAGAATGGCAATCATCAAGAACACAAACAATAATAAATGCTGACGAGGATGTGGGGAAATAGGGACTCTTATACACTGTTGGTGGGACTGTAAATTAGTATAACTACTATGGAGATCAGGGTAGAGGTTCCTCAAAAGACTAGGAATGGAACTTCCATATGACCCAGCTATACCACTCTTCAGTATCTTTCCAAAAGAATTAAAGTCAGAGTACAATAGTGATATATGTATATACATGTTATATCGGCACAATTCACAATAACCAAATTTTGGAGCCACCATTGGTGCCCATCAACAGACGAATGGATGAAGAAAATACAGTACATATACATAATATAATTTTACTCAGCCATAAAGAAAAACAAAATTATATCACTTGCAGGAAAATAGATGGAGCTAGAGAATATTGTGCTAAGTGAGACTAGCCAGTCTCAGAAAGTCAAGATTGTATGTTTTCTCTCATATGTGAAAACTAGAAAGAAAATAGAAAACAAAAGGGATTTCAGATAAATGAGGAGAGACCGATAGAATAGCTAAAGGGGATTGGGGGACGGAGATGGATAGGGGGAAAAGGGGATTTGAGGAAGGAAACAGTTCAAATAATGCTATGTCCATACTAATTTCTTTACCGTGTATGGGGAGGGAGAAGGGAAGAGAAGGGTGGGGTGTGGAAAGAAATACACCAAGTGCTGTGTGCATGTATGTTTGTATCACTCAAACCTCACTATGGTATATAATTCCAATGCACCAATAAAAGTATAAAAATAAAAAATAAAAGCACACATATAGTTCCAGAAAGGAATTAGAACCAAAACATTATTTTGTGTAATATTTTGTGCCCAATGGCTACATACTTCATTTAAAGTACATTTTAGTAAAACAGAATTACTTGATCTTCACCAAAATAAAACTTCAAGTGACTCAATTATTTGGGAAGTATATTTTGACATAGATTTTAGGCCTTTCATAAGCTTTGCGGAATGGCATGAAATATCAGCTAAGTGAAAAACAGAATTGTTAGAGGCCATCTTGCTTCAGTAAACCAGTAGAATCACACTACCTCCACTTACTTGGACATGAAAGCACCACATCTTATTCTTGCATCACTTCCCTCGGGGAAGAGCAGTTCTGGACTGTACAACACGTCCACCAGCACTGAGAATTCAGCCTGCATCATGGGGCTGAACTGTTGCTCCAAGGAGGCCACTACATCCTAAGACACAAAGAACAAAAGAACCCACCTGAAGACCTGTGTGGTTAGGCATAGAATGTCCCTTGAGAAGCTCATGCATTAATATTCAGAGTTGATGTAATTAAGTCATGACGGTCTCATCGGTGGATAAATGTACTGGGTAGTAACATAGGCAGGTGAGGTGTGGTTGGAGTAGGCAGGTCCTTGGGGATGTGGCCTTAGGATTGTGTTTCTGTCTCTGAATTCCCTTGCTTGCTGGTGCTCTCTGCTGCAGGGCTCCAGGATATGAGAGTGGTGTTTAGTGCTCTCCCTCAGTCTGCTTTCTGTTATCATGCCCTGGTCTCTGCAGACCCAGCCTCACATAGACTGAACCTCTAAGCAAATAAATCTTCCTTTCTCTAAATTATGTGACCAGCCGTTTTAGATTATAGCAGTGAGAATGGTGACTGACACAAGACCCAAGTCAGATTTTGTTTGTCAAGAGATATGATAAACTTAAGAATACAGTCAGGAATGAGATGAGACATTTCAGAGAAGGTGGACCCTATCTGCTCATGGCACCAGATGTCTGTGCTTTAAGTATAGTCTGGTTTTATGCATCAGTACTGCCTGGGTCTCTGCTTTAGTTTTGTTTGTTTGTCTCACTCGTAAGACAGAACAAGGGTAACCATAAGACTCTTAAGGATATACATATAATAATAAAAATTCACTAAAGCCACTGTTACAGGCCCTACAGTGTCTAGGATTATAAGGAGAACATGAAAAATTGGAATAAATTGGAGGCATACTTGGGGAACAGCCCCAAAATATTTCTTACATATCGTTGGTCATTGAGAGCTAACCATTTCTTCCAATGGAAAATTTGCTGATATATTACTTGAAGTATATTAGTACTACAGAGGGGCTCAATAAGATTCCATATTGTGATGTGAGAGGATAATGCACTAAGAATAGCACATAAAAAGATTCCACAGTAGTTCAAATTATATCTATTAATATATCCTATTGGTCATCTTTTCTTCCCTTCCTTGCTAACAGAATCTCAATGTTGTTTCTGAATCCAGCAGCCACATTCTCAGGGAAATGAGTCCCTTCAGATTCAGTTTAGGGTCAAGGTTGATTAGTTTAAGCCAGTCATGGTTATTCCACTGTTTTGTTTTGTTTTGACAGTCTGGACCAATAAGACACCTGGTCAAGTCTGCTGATCAAGTGGGACATGTGTTGGGGGCATGGAGATTCCTTCAAAGCCACCTACTGTTCTCAAGGTAGCCCAAGGGCATGAATCCAAAATCTGAGGCAGCCCTCTTGTGATCTTGGGAGATTGGCTTTAATCTGAAAGCCAGCAGATATTGACATTGAACTCTAGGACCCTAGCCCATCAAGCTGCTGAGTCAGCCAACTCTGGGAGAGCCACGCTCCAGGTTTCTTGCTCTACGAAGTGAGTCTTTATTGTTGAAGCCACTTTTAGTTGGATATGGTGAGAACTAAACTGGATGCATCCTAACTGATGTATTTCTAAAATGAACTATAAGCAATGATAATTTTCTGAACACTCTTTATTAATGGTTAAAAACTTCCCTTTTTCAATCTTAAACTGTTATAAGACCAAAAAAATCTTCTCACATTAAGCAATAATTTATTCTCTTACAGCTATGGAACATTTTGCTAAGCAGAAAACTACTTGTTCTTCTCAGCTACAGAAGCTCAGATGGGATCAGTGCCCTCCTGATTTCTTACAGTCAGATTTCAGTAGTTAACTTGTCTTTAACTCTTTCTTACTTTTTCAGCAAAAGTGAAATTTCTATTTGAACTATTCTAAATAAGCTTTTTGAGAAATTCCTGGTAACAGACTACCAATAAGGAGAAAACATAAAGGGGAAAACTAGATATTATATAAAAGTGGGAAGAGAGCATGTTTATCAAATATGACCACATTTAGTGAAACATCACTGAAATATACCTGTTTTTATATTTTCTCTGTATTTCATTTACTGAAAACAAATGGTAATTGAGCTACTATGATATGAATTCTGTCTTTACTTTTGATCTTGATCCTGGACCAATTATATAATCTCTTTCAGTTATTGTCTTCCCATGTGAGAACTTAAGATAATGTACTGACAATCACATGAGCTTATTGTGAGGATTAAAAGCAAGTGCCTAGAACAGTCCCTAACACATGCCAGCCACTTATTTAAGTGTCAGTAACCATTATTACTGAGCACTGATTAGCCATGATCATCAATCTCTCCATACATTTGGTGATTACTTTTCAGTCCTCATCTTACTGAACCATTACTAAGTATCTTATATACTGCTTCCCACCTTTGAAATGCCTTCTGCTCTTGGTTTCTGTGATACCACACTCTTTTCCACCTATGTCCTGTCCTGACTATTCCTTTGCCAACTCCTGGCAACTCCTTAGCTCCTGGTCCTTTTCTCTTCTACATCTATACTGTGTGTGTGTGTGTGTGTGTGTGTGTGTGTGTGTGTGTGTGTGTGTTACTAGGGATTGAACTCAGGGCCATTCTACCTCTGAGCTACACTGCCAGTCCTATTTTTTTTTCCTTTTGTTTTGTTTTGAAACAGGATCTCGCTAGGCTGCTTAGAGTCTCACTAAGTTGCTAAGGCTGGTCTCGAACCTGCAATCGTCTTGTCTCTGCCTCCCAAGTACTAGAATTACAGGCATGTGCCACAGTGCCCAGCTTACATTTATATTTTCTTCTGAATATCTCATCCAATTATAGGATGCTAATGCCAACCAATTATAGGATGTTAATATCATTGGGATGTTGGAACATCCCAAATTTATATTTCTAGCATGAACAACTTCCCACACCAATCCAGATTTGTATATCCAACCATGTATTGACATGCACACAGGTATCTAAATAGGCATCTAAAACTTAACATTCCCCAGAATAGATCTCCTAATTCCAAATGTATCCAAAATTCATCCATGTTACTATTGTTACCTTTTTAAAACAAGCCATCATCACCTTCTGCTTTAATTAATACAAAGCTACCTAACTAGATTCATGTCTGGACCTTCTTAAACCACCCCAAATCTCCTATGATTTCTTTAAAGATAAGCCAAGTCAGCCGGGCGTGGTGGCGCACGCTTGTAATCCCAGCATTTGGGAGGCTGAGACCGGAGGATCCGGGTTCGCGGCCAGCCTCAGCTACCTAGTGAGGCACTCCGCAACTTAGTGAGACTCGGTTTCAAAATAAAGAATAAAAAAAAAAATAGGGCTGGGGGTGTAGCTCGGAGGTAGAATGCCCCTGAGTTCAATAAAAAAAAAAAAAAAAAGATAAGCCAAGTCATGCCTCTCCTCTGCTGAACATCTCCAATGCTCTGCCAACACACTGAAAACAAAATTCTAATGCTTTACTATGTGTTTTAGTTCATTCGCGCTGTTATAACAAAATACCATATATTGGGTTACTTAAAAATGACAGAAATGTTTTTCTTATAGTTTTGGGGCCTGGAAATAAAAGATTAAGACACAAGCAGATCTGGTGTCTAGTGAGGGCCCACTTCCTGGTTCATAGGTGGTGTCATCTTACTGGGTTCTCACAGGGTGGAAGGGCCAAATGAGCTTCCTTGGGCCTATTTTAGAAAGGCACTAATCCCATTCATGAAGCATCCACCCTGAACACCTAAACACCTCCCAACATTCATATGTTGAAGTCCTATCTCATAGTATCATAGAATGTGACTTTATTTAAAAAGATAGAAACTTTTAAAAGGTAATTATGAGCTGGGTGTGGTGGTGCACAACTGTAACTCCAAAACTTGGGAGGGTTGGACAAGAGGATCACAGGTTCAAGGCCAATCTCAGCGCAACTTAGCAAGACTCCCAGCAACTTAGCAAGATCTTATTTAAAAATTAAAAAATAGCCAGGCATGGTGGCACTCACTATTGATCCCAGTACTTAGGAAGCTGAGAGGCCCTCTTCACCTTAATGAGACCCTGTTTCAAAATAAAAAATAAAATAGGGCTGGGGGGTGTGCCTTAGAGGTAGAATGCTTATGAGCTCAATTGCTAGTATCACAAAAATAAATAAATAAATATATAAATATTTTTTAAAGGGCTAGGGGTGTACCTTAAAGGCAGAATGCCCTGGGTTAAATCCTCAGAACCAAGAGGAAAAAAAAGAAAAAAAAGGCAATTATGATAAAATGAGTTCATATAAGTGGGCCCTAATCCAATATGACTGGTATCCTTATGACAAGAGGAAATTAGGACACAAATGTAGGCCTAAGCAGAAGAAAGACTTGTGAAGATACAGTGAGTAGTTAGCCATTTGCAAGTGAAAGAGAGAAGACTCAGGAAATAGAATCTGCTAAGAATTTGACTTTAGAATTCTAGCCTCCAGAACCATGAGAAAACAAGTTTCTGTTGTCTAAGTCACCCTGCCTCTGGTATTTTGTTATGGTAGCTCTAACAAACTCAGATACGATATCTCTTTTATTCAATGCCCCAGAATATTCAGACCAAAAGCATGTGTGAAACGCTGTGTGAGTAATCTGTAAACAAAGATGCTTGGATGATTCTGACCAAAGGGTCCTAAGAAAATATCCCAAGATAAATTGAAACTGGTCACAGTGGCACATGCCTGTAATCCCAGTACTTGGGAGGCTGAGACAGGAGGATTGCAGGTTCAAGGACAGTCTCAGCAACAGAGTGAGGCCCTCATCAGGTCAGTGACACCCTGTTTCAAAATAAAATAAGGCTGGGAGTATAGCTCAGAGGTAGAATGTTCCTGGGCTCAACCCTCAATACTGCAAAAATAAATAAATAAATAAATAAATAAATAAATAAATAAATAAATTGAAGCAAGATTATGAATATTTAATTGGCATTATGATTCTTATTTTGATATTGAGACCCACTACCCACTACTATAATATCAGAACACATTAAATAATGCATACTCATTAAAAATAGTTCAGAACAACTTTTACCTGGAAGCTATCATTTAAAAAGGGTGGTGGTAGTGGAGAGCTGTGAAGGAAAGCCTGGTTCCCAGTGTGAGAATTTAATATTTTCAGCCAAATTTGTTTGTGTAATACATATTTTAAAAATTGGAATTTATAAAATATTAATGTAGTTAATGCACTGATTGTACCTGTAACTTTTCAATAATATTTCTATAGTCCCACGCAGGTCCTCCAAGAGCTTCCTTAAAGCGAGGTCCGGAGCGAGCTGAGAGTCTCCAACCCATGGCTGCTCTCTGCACCATATTTGAATGACTTTTCATGAAAAGAGTATTAACTTGGCTGTCCAAATCCACTGGAATAGCAATCCCACGATTTTTTGCTGTAAAAGAAAGATTTGAAATATTTCCCTCATAATTTGACTAAAGAAACTTCATACACAATATCCAAACTCTTATATAAACATAAAACAAACAAAAAATATAGAATTCCTAAACTCTACCATTAAATTGTTTTATATAACTGCAACAGCTTCTAATCTGAAAGTATTTCAATTCTTCAAACCAATTAGTAAAGTGGGCTAATTAAACATTCAAGAACTTATTTGATTTCTCAGTGATTAACACTTGAAATATACTTCATACAGCATCAATAGAGAAAAACACTATATAACAGTCATGTAAAGTTTTACTTTCCCAGATGCCAAAGAAAATAAGAAAACACATGGTAAAATCTCCCCAATCCATTCATTCATTTAATTAGAGTGTGTGTGTGCGCTTGTGTGTGCACACACAAACTGCATGTGATACAACTAAGTAAAAATCAGAAGCTAAAGAGTGCAAAAATCTGCATTGGGAGATGACTCACAGTACATGTCCTTTTTCCCCAGGATCCCTTGAAATTTATATTTTAACAGATTTATATCACAACAACACTCAAAAATTAGAACGTTTGCCACAAGGAAAACAGAAATGTGGAAGCATTTCTTCAAGACAGAGTGAGGATAGGCTCAGTCCATCAGAGAAGGAGCAGCAGAAACTGCCCTACATGAGACAGGAGTGAGGACCCGGCTTCCTAGGGTACAGTCAACCAATACCAGGAGGGCCTGGGGGATGGGCAGAGGTTACCTGGGCAACACTGTAAAGAATCACATCAGAGAAGCTGGGAAGGTAAAAGGCCCTCCTCCCTCTGACTGGCATAAACAGAGCAGTTGGCAGCAGCAGTTTTTACCCAGAGGATAAAATTAGAGAAATACAGAAATGTTTTCTCATGAAATTAGAATACCTGACTACAAAGAATGCCAAATGAAGATGCTAGGACTTGACTGAGGAGCAGAAGAGAGCTTGAAGTAACTCCAAAGATCAGCAGATAAGGGGAAGAGAGAAGAGGAAGTTCCAACAGAGAGAGAAAATGTTTTGAAGATCCAACACCTGAGCAAAATCTCCCTTAATGTCACACTTGCTAGTATATCCTGTTCTGCTACACACACACACACACACACACACACACACACACACACGCACACACACACAGTGTCATTTGTTGAGCCTCTCCTGTACAACTCCAGTTTACCCCTATCACTCATGCAAGGATTCTAAGGGAATCCAACTGCAGTGGAAACCCAAGCCAGCCAACCATGCTAGCTTTACAGACCTTCACAATTAGAACCCCCCCCCCCCCAAGGGTTACAAGGAAAACAAAGAGCATTAAGAATAATCCACCCTGGTGAAAAGCATCTGATTCAAGAAAGAGCAAAACTACTTAAATAGTTCTGATTATTGTCCTCAGAGAATCTGAGCAGGTGATGTATCACAAAAAATAGAAAATCAGGAAAAAAGACATCTTGGCATTCAAAATATGATTGTGCGGCTGGGTGTGGCGTGCACACCTGTAATCTCAGCAATTTGGGAGGCTGAGGCAGAAGGACTGCAAGTTAAAGGCCAGCTTGGGCAACTTAGTGACACCCTGTCTCAAAATAAAATGAAAGGTATGGGAATGTAGCTTAGTGGTAGAGTGCTTAACTAACATGTGCAAGACTTTGGGTTCAATCCCCAACGCCACTATATATATATACTATATAGAATAGTATCCAAGCTGAAAGGACCCACTGTGTGTAAAACAAGATTAAATAAATATAATGGCCATATTTTGGTAAAAATTTAGAATGCTACTGCAGGTTGAACTGTGTCTCCCCAAAGCATATCTTAAAGTCTTTTTTTTTTTTTGCGGTACTCGGGATTGAACTCAGGGGTATTCTACCTCCGAGCTATACCCCCAGCCCTATTTTTTAATCCTTTATTTTGTTTTTTTTTTAAGCAATAATTATTTTATTAAATTTATTTTTTTAATTTTTTTATTGTAGTAATTCGTGCAATATAGCATACATCTTTGTTAAGTACGAGTTGTTGACAACATATTTGCACACAGTTCTCATTTGACCCTTTCCCCAATTCCCACCCCAATCCCCTCCCTTTCCCTCCCCCTCAGGTAATCCTTTATTTTGAAACAGGGTATCACCAAGTTGCAGAGTGCCTCACTAGATAGCTGAGGCTGGCCGCAAACCCAGATCCTCCGGTCTCAGCCTCCCAAATGCTGGGATTACAAGCGTGCACCACCACGCCCGGCTCTTAAAGCCTTAAATCCATACTCATGAATGTGTCCTTATTTGGAAATAGGATCCTTGCAGATAAAATGAAGTCAAATTGAAGTCATACTAAATTAGGATGTGTGAGCTAAGCCAATTTGACTAGTGTCCTCATAAGAAAGGAAGCAGAGACACAGAGATGCATGCAGAGGGAAGAACACGGTGAAGTTGAAAGCAGGAGACTGGGCTTCTGCGTCTGCAAGCCAAGGACCACCAACGAAGCCCAGAACATTCTTCCCTGGAGCCTTCAGAGAGAGCATGGTACTACCAACACCTGATTTCAGACTTCTAAGCTGCAGAATAAGATAGTACATTTCTTCTGTTTTAAGCCACTCCGTGTGTTGATCTGTTATGCCAGCCAAAGAAACCAATACAAAATGTCAAGAGTAAAAAGAAAAA
>PVLC010006857.1:43860-66905 GCA_004027655.1 Graphiurus murinus
CAGCATTCGGGAGGCTGAGACCGGAGGATCCGGGTTCGCGGCCAGCCTCAGCTACCTAGTGAGGCACTCCGCAACTTAGTGAGACTCGGTTTCAAAATAAAGAATAAAAAATAGGGCTGGGGGTATAGCTCGGAGGTAGAATGCCCCTGAGTTCAATCCCCAGTACCGCAAAAAAAAAAAAAAAAAAAAAAAAAAGAAAAATCTCCAGATAGTCCACAAAGAGGATTTCTAAAAAGAGGCACACTGGCCCCAGACTTCTCATTATTGCTGAGTTGTAGAGGACAGAAGAATGTCCGTAAAGATAAAATGGACAAAAAGTCAGCCTCGGGAGCCAGCAAGGCCTTCAGCAATTCAGCAAACTCGATTCAAATAAAAACAAAGCCACCAGGTATAGTGGTGCATGCTTGTAATCCCAGAAAGGAGAATGGAGGACCACAGGTTTGTGATCAGCCTAAGTAACTTACTGAGACACTGTTTCAAAATAAAGAATAAAATAGGGCTGGGGGTTTAGTTCAGAGGTAAAATGCCCCTAGGTTCAATTCCCAGTAACAGACAAATTAATTAATTAAAAACAGGGCCAGGGGTATAGCTTGTAAATGGGGTACCCCTGGGTTCAATCTCTAGTACCCCAAATAAAAAAGGGACTTATATCCATCTAAACTAAATAAGTAAAATGTGATTCCCCAATAAAAACATTCTAGAATATGTAAAGGCTCAGAATTTTTTCTCTGCAACTCCTATAAAAAATTTACTCAGAAAATGAGAAAGGAATCCAAGAATATGTCAACATGAATGTAAGAAACTATAGCAACTGAGTACAAATGTGAAGAAGAGAATAAAGCTAGAAACAAAGAAGGAGAGGTTCATCAGATGCTAATGGTTAGGAAATTGTCTTCCAGTTGAAAAACTTTAATATTATAGCAGTATATCTTGTCTCAAATGGTTATACAGTGAAAAATTATACATTATCATTTGTATGTTCTAATAATTGACCTGTAGTGTTTATCAACTTCTAAGAGAAGATTTAAAAATAGAATAGAGTATCACAAAACAGAATACTGGAAAACCAATAATATATTAAGCAATAAGTAGAATATAGCATGGAAGAAAAGACGTTAGAAAACTGCAAGTGTGTTGATTTTCTTATTGGTGAAGCATATAGACATTACTTAGACCTGTCCAATCAAGGAATAAACATACAAGAATCATATTTAAAGCAATAATGATAGGCACCAGAAGATTTAAATAAGTGAAAATGAAAATAGGAGGAAGAAGTAGAAAGAAAATGGAGAAGATAGACAATCTGTCTTGTTTCATATACTGAAGAGAAAGCAAGAATAGTAGATAGCACTGGTAACATTTTTCTCAAAGCTGGAAGATACTCAAAAATGCCTTTGAGGATGTTGGGAGGTAGCTCAGTAGTGAGCACTTGTCTAGCATGTACAAGGCCCTGGGTTCAATCTCCAGTACCACACCAGAAAAACAAAAACACAACTTTAAAATGAGACCATTTTTGCTACCAAATCAAAAACAAGTACCAATTCAAATAAGAGCTCAGGATGAAATCGTAAGAATCCTAGCAGCTCTAAAGCAATCTTAATGACCCACTGCACCACTGCTCAGATTTCCCTAGTGAATGTTTTCCTAGTACTTCTTTTCAATTCCCCTTTCCCAAAGCATACTGTGTCTCTGTTCATGTCTTTCACACAGAACAGTGCAACTGCATTTGTCCTATCTGAAGGACAGACGGCCTCCACATGGCCAGGCAACACATAGTTTTACAAATAACTAGTCCTATACTATGATCAAACCCTGCCAAGACTTTCTTTCTCCTGGGGCTGCTTCACAAACAAGCTGTATTAGCTCTGAACATTCAAAAAATCAAACAGAAGGGCTGAGGATATAACTCAGTGGTAGAGGGCTTTCTTAGCATGTATAACGCCTTGATTTCAATCCCTAGCATCACAAAAAAAAAAAAAAGAAAGAAAGAAAAGGAAAAAAAGTATATATAGAGAGAAGACAATAAGCCTCTGTGTTATTCTCTAAGCAATAAAAATAACAAAAGTTCTAAACCTATTGTTACTCAAAACATATTACAACCAAGTTTTCATTAATATTCAAACAAAGAGAGGAGGGTATTAGGATTTAACTCCCCCTTTATATAGGAGTCAGGTACAGTTCTGATAGATGGAACCAAAAATCAAATAAGTATGACTGCTATGAATATGAGAAATGCTCATTAAGTGTTTTTCTAATGACACCAGTGGAAATTTAGTTCAATGGCCATGCCTCTGTTATTAATAATGTGGTCCTTTCATTAGTGAGTTCAGGAAAATCTCACCTGCCCCCAGATTCTCCTGTAAATTACTGCCACTACACATTCCTTTATGGCTAATACCACTGACATGCTGGGCCAAGGAGACTCCACTATCCCAAATTTTGTTGAAAGGTTTTTGGTTCCTTCCTTTAATTGGTATTATCTAGTTTCTTATCTTAGCATAAATTGCACAATATAAATTAACCAAACTAAATATACTATTTTCTCATGCCTAAAGGTCAACTCTAGATAGTAGCTAAATCAAAACTTCTAGGCAATAAAAGAAAATGAATTATGCAGTTGAGGGAAAGAGAATTTGACTTTAAGTCAGCTGTGCAGATAATAATAAAATTTTTTCAAGCAATTGTAAAACTATACATATCCCTACAGACATGGCCTGAAATAGATTCTCTGTACTGTCAAAACAGTACAAATATTAATTTGAAATTACAATTGACAATGCTAATTTAGCTTTCTATATATTGCTTAAAATTAAAGCAAAAAATTAAACAGAAATGAAAATTACAATTAGGAAACGGAGAAATTCACTTACTATATCACAAGAACATTAATAACTGGAGCACTATTTTTTAAACACAACAAAACACATGATCCAAGCTGAGAATACTTTCACTAGCTTAGAAAATTTTGGAGATATATGTAGAAATGTGAGCTAGGATATATTCTTGGAATTAACAGTAAGAAAGAGCTAATGAATTTACCATAGCCAGCCATTCTTCTGGTCCTTAGCATTAACTCCAACTGTGTGCTTTAATAGAAAGGGTCATGTTAAAGCTTAAACTGTTTAAAAAATAATTATTCCAATTTCACTTCTCAGAGTGCACCTGAGATTCTACCTTGTTAAGGATATTTTGTCAGAGAGCAAGTATATAAAAAACTAATGGGAGCGAAAATGGATTGTTACCAATTCATTTATCTTTGGTAAAAGCTCTGACTAGATATAACTAGTTCTCTAAAATGAGTTCTCTTTATTCACAGGTATTTTTATGATTAGGCTAACCTTCTAATTAGGCTCAGACATCCTGAAAATTCTCTGGATGTGACAAGTCTTTTCAGCAAATTTTAAGATGTAATCAAAACTGATTTCTAATTATTATTCATTAAATATTGCACATTATGTGAATTTTTTAATTAAATAGAATTACTGATGGTATCTGCCAGACCAAAATCTCCAAGAACACATATAATGCGGCGATAGGTGCCATGGAAAAAATGCTTAGATAGATAAACTGACAGGGAAATGGCAACAGAAAGCGCAAGCATTAATTAGAAAACTTGGTCGGTTGTCAGGCACTTCTGCGCAGGTCCAGAAGAACAGCTGGCGCACGAGGAAGGTGTCATGGTGTGGGTAGGGAGTGGGATCTTTTCTGTACCATGTCCAAGTTACCAGGATACATCTATACTGAAGCACTAGTGTTTTTAAATAGGAAGTACATTAACTATATTACATGCATATTTTCTGTTTGGCACTCAAACTATACTGGAGGGATGCTCAATGAATCCTCAAGTTGGCCAAAGCATATAATGTTTGTGGGTTATTAAAAAATGAGTACTGGAGCACCTGGTTAGTTATATGGAAATAATACAGTGGATTCCATACCATATTTTATAACTAAATATATTCTAGGTGGCTCAAACTTTTAGAAAGCAGTACCCCAAGTACAAGCAGACAAATTAAAACCATGAAAATTCTCTGAGAATTTTAAAAACCATCTCAGATTGATCAAGGATATTCTGAAGATGAAAGAAAACCTAAAAAGTCTAAGAGAAAAGAAAATTCTGCATGCCAAAAATAAAATGAAAATGAAAATGACAAATTAAGAAAATATGTCTCTTATAGGCAAAGAGCTCATTTCCTTAATATATAAATGACTATACAAATTACTTTAAAAAGAAAACACGAGAAAAAAAATGAAGTCGGAGAGGTGACAGTTTCCAGGAAAGGAAACACTAGTGACTTACTCACATGGAAAGTTTTCCATACTCATAAAAGAGAAACACACATTAGGACCCTAACAATATTTCCATTAAGACTGGCAAAAACCTAGTCAGGCATGGTGGTACATGCCTGTAATCCCAGTACTTGGGAGGCTGAGATAGGAGATTCAAGACCAGCCTCAGCAACTTAGTGAGAGTCTCAGCAATCTAGGGAGACCATGTCTCAAAACGAACTAAATAAATAAATAAAGGGCTGGAGGTGTAGCTTTGAGGTAGAATGCCTCTGGATTCAATTCCTTCCTCCCCCCAAAAAAATGATTGGCAAAAATCTAATACCTCATATTACTGTGGAGAAAAACACTCTCCTATATTGCTGGAGGTGTTAGCTGAACCATCTCTATAGAGGGTAGGATCTATCAAAATTAAAATAACCCAGAAAATCTACTCCTAGGTAGTTGTCTTATTCTATTTTATATGCAATATGATTGAAAACAATATAAATATTCAACAATAGTGTTCAATCAATTATAACATAATCATACAAAGGGACATTATGCAGCCAATGACAAGAGTAAGACATTCAATCATTTACTTGTATCATTTATTTTATTCATGCAATAAATATTCATAGATGGCCTATTGTGCTCTGGGCACTATGTCAGGTTCTAGAACTTTATGATAGATGCTACTTAATAGTACTTAATATTATTCTGCTTTGTAATTTTGTTTTGTTTCGGATGGTATTAGGGATTGACCCCATGGACATTCTACCTCCTTAGCTACACCTCCAACCCTATTTTAGTTTTTATTTTGAAACAAGGTCTTGCTAAATTCCTGAGGCTGACCTCAAGTTTGTCATCCTCCTGTCTCTGGCTCCCAGGTGCTGGGATTACAGGTGTGCATTACCACACCTGATGTGCTTTCTGATTTCTTTTCATATTATATTTATCCCCAATGCACTGGAACTTCATTAATGGCAGGAAATATGGTTCAACAAGGTGTATTTCCCCAACTAAAATAATGCTTTTCAGATAACAAAGGAACCATTATAAATCAGCTGAAGTAATAAATAAGTGAAAAATTTTATAAGATTCTATCTTTTCTTGTAACTGTTACAGATTTATTAAAAATAGTTTTAGAAAACATAATCTCAGAGGTATATTATGTCAAACTCTTTATGTAATCAACTATAACACACCAGCACATTAAAATAGGTATGTTTGCTTAAATTTTTCAAAGGGCTGATATATTTACAGTTTCAAATTGGGGGGGGGACAATTGGCTTGAAGATTTATGCTCATTATTCAAACCATTTGTCAAAGATATTTTATAGCATTTCCTTTTTTATTGATGCATTGTAATCATACATCTTAATGAGGTACAAGCGGGTAGAGGCACACATACATACAACATTCATTTAATCCTTCCCCAATTCCCACCCCATTCCCTCCCCCCTCCCTCCTTCTCAAGTTGGGCTTAGTGATTGACTTTGATATGTTTGTGAGTGTACATCAGGTGCATTAGGGTGTTTCCTCTCTCCCCCTCCCATCACCTTCAGTTAGGTCATCTTTCTCATTTAAGGTTTTTCCTTCTTTGTCTAGAGTTCCTCCTATGACTCACTTTCTCCCTAGCTTCCACATATTAGGGACAGCATCCAATTTTTTACTTTTTGTAACTAGCTAATCTTATTTAGCATAATGTTTTCCAGTTCCACCCATTTCCCTGCAGATGACATGATTTTGTTCTTCTTTATGGCTGAGTAAAATTTCATTGTGTACATATCTCATAGTTTTGTAATCCATTCATCTGTTGATGGACATCTTTACTGATTCCATATTTTGGCAATTGTGAATTGTGTAGTTATAAACATAGATATGCATGCAGTCTGGTAGTTTGGTTTCCATTCTTTTGGATAGATACCCAGAAGTGGTATTGCTGGATCATATGATAGGTTCATTCCCATTCATCTGAGGATCCTCCATACTGTTTTCCAAAGTGGTTGCACTAATCTGCAATCCCACAAACAATGTATTAGGATTCCCACTTCTCCACAGCCTTGCCAGCATTTGTTGTTGTGTTTTTAACGACTGCCATTCTAATTGGAGTTAGGTGAAATCTCAGAGTAGGTTTGATTTGCATCTTTCTAATTGCTAATGATACTGAACATTCTTTCATACATTTATTGGCTATTTGTATTTCTTCTTTTGTAAAGTGATACTATACTTAGAAGATCCAACCACCCCCTTGGCTCCACTGGAGTTTCTTCTCCATTATTATGAAACATAAGGAACAAGACTCAAAATTCTTTTTTTTTTTTTTTTCAGTACTGGGGATTGAACTCAGGGGCATTCTACCTCTGAGCTATACCCCCATCCCTATTTTTTATTCTTTATTTTGAAACAGGGTCTCACTAAGTTGCAGAGGACCTCACTAGGTAGCTGAGGCTGGCCACAAACCCAGATCCTCCGGTCTCAGCCTCCCAAATGCTGGGATTACAAGCGTGTACCACCATGCCTGGCTCAAAATTCTTTTTTAAATAATATAATGTGGAAATCATTCTTGGATGCTTGTTCTCAAAGTACTTCTACCTGGTACTACTATATTTTACATGAATGAGTAAACTGAGCACCAGCAACTGACCAAGAACATTTACTTTTTTTCATTTATTTGTTCATCCATTCACTGTTTATTTATTAAGAACCTACCATATGCCAGCCACTGTGCTACATACTAAGAAGTACAAACATAAATAGAACATTGTCCTTGAGGTATTACTATTCTATTGGGAAGGTAGACAAAATCAAAGATTATTTTAAAGCATGCTGTCATAATATTTTTATTATAGATATCACTTTGTTGCTATTATTGTCTACCAAGAACATTTGAAAACGCACATAACAGATTTATTATTTCTCAAATCTCAGTGAGTAAACACCAAGCTATACATTGATTTCAGAGGCCTCCATTTTCACTTGCTCCCATCACCAACCTTAATTTACCTTCCTGAGGGTATCAAAGGAGAAAGATGTTTGTACCTTACATTGTGTTTAGACCCCTGAACGTAATGACTTTGCCTGAGAATGTGCATTTATTATCAGTTAAGAACTTATTTCTATCAGGTGTAGGATTGAGACAGGAGGGTTGCAAGTTTGAGACCATTCTCAGCAACTTAGTGAGCCTGTTTCAAAATAAAATAGGGCTTGAGATGTAGCTCAGAGGTAGAATGCCCCTGGGTTCAATCCCCAGTACCACCACCAAGACCAAAAGAGAAGGGGGGGGAGAACTTGTTTCTCTTTATCAATTTCAAGTTCTATATAACTCAGAAGAAAGTATGACAATGGAGGTAATAGCAATAATTTCTATAGACACAAATCATTCATAAGCACCTTGGCCTTTAAAGGCTTGGGAAATTTTATCAGAAAAATCTACCACAAAAAATTTAGCAAGTTCCCAATTGATCAAGGCTTCAATTTTAAAAGTGTATGACATTTTCTCAGAAAAATTCGAAAACTTCCATCTATATGTTTCAAGAATAACTTAAATTAGCATCCTGCTCTACATTTTGCATCTTACAAGTGTAAAACAGGTAACATGTCTATTTAAACTGACTTGTGATGGTATCCAAGTGGCCCAGCTCAGTCCTTGCCTACCTGTGTGACCTTGAGCAAAGTGCCTAGCTATGCTCACCTCCTTTCCTCATCTATACAATGGGGCTACAAAGTGTGTCCTTGTCACAGAGCTTACAGACTGTCCAAGCCTCCACAAGTGTGTGCTGCTCTCAGCAAGGTAAGTGCTGATGTAGGAATCACCTTTGCTGATGTCTCACTGCCTTTTGTAGTCAATGTACACATACGGAAGAGAATGAGGTTTTTGTTTGTTCATTGTTATTCTTTATATTGGTATTGGAGTTTGAATCCAGGGATGTTCTATCTCTCAGATATACCCCCAGCCCTATTATATTTTTTTATTTTGAAACAGGGTCTTGCTAAGTTGCTGGTCTTGAACCTGCAGCCCTTATCAGCCTCCTTAGTACTGGGTTTATAGGCATGTACCACTGCACCCAGCTGAGAATGAAAGTGGTATTTGTTTCTATGTTTGTTTGTTTGTTGAGGTGTGTGTGTGTGTGTGTGTGTGTGTGTGTGTGTGTGTGTGTGTGTCCTATTTTATTTTGAAACAGGGTCTCTCTAAGTTGCAGAGGGCCTTACTAAGTTGCTGAGGCTGGCCACAAACCTGCTATCCTCCTGACTTAGCCTCCCAAGTACTGGGATTACAGACGTGCACCACCACGCCTGGCTGAGAATGAAGTATTTTTGATAATGATAGATGAATTGAGCTAATGTACTTGAGAGCACTTTATAAATCATAAAGTGTTGTGTAAATGTAATTATACTTGATATTTGCATTTCTAGGAATGTATTTATCAATCTGTAAATGCACTGAAATTTTCCTTTACGAAGTACTCTCTTGAGTTTGTCATGTTTTAAATGTGTATATGCTTTGGTCTCCTTAATAGTATGAATTCTGACATATTTGAAATGTGTTAAATTTTAGTGCCTCTGTGTATTTTTAAAGAGTTGCTGAATGCAAAAATGACTTTAAGTTGTAAAACATCAGATAAATCCCTGCCCAGCATTAAGCAAAGTCTGTGGGAAGCCACTGTTTGGGACTGACCTCCTGCAATGGGCTAGAGCAGACCAGGAACCAGAGTGGAGTCATTTATACTAGGTGCCACGCAATCAATGTGAACTTAGAAATGGGCCAGTTTACCAAGAGAAAACAGGGGACTCACAGCAACCAACCTAAAGGGACCCAGTTCCCCATGACAAGGAAGTCCCCTAGTGCCTCTGAAACAACCCATCTGCTTTTTGCTCCATCCCTGCTTCCCTCTGCCCTTTTCTGTCTATAAAGCCCCCTCCTTTACTCAGCTCATTGGAACACTCATTCTATACTAAACAATGAGGTGCTGCCTGATTCTAGAATCACAGAAAAACAAAAGCCAGTAGATCTTTAAGCCAAATGTGTTATAATTTTTTGCCTTTTAACTACAGCAAGCCAAACTGGCATGGTCCTCATTTATATGTTAGAGCTTCCTAAAGATAGGACTCTGGGGCAACATGATATAGCATAAACTTCATACTCAGAGAAACTTGGATTTGAAGCCCAGGTCATTATTTGTTAATTGGGCAAGTTACTTAACCTTCCTAAGATAAATTCATTATCTGCACAATACCTAGCCCATTGATTATTGCCAGCCAAGAAACATTTAACTTGCTTAGCACCAGAAAGTTGCAAGCCCTGGTAGGGAAGAAAGCAAAATCTCTGTTTTCATAGTCTATCAGGGAAGCAGATAGTAAAGAAGCACTAAATAAATAAATAAACAACAAATGAGATTCTTTCAAGTAGTGAAATGTATTAGGAGGAAAATAAAGTCATATAATATGGTAAGGGCATGAAGAAGTGGAGATGCTGAGTATGGAGTGTTCTGGGACACTTGACCGAGCACTCGGGTGGTGAGCTGAGATCTGATTCATAAGAGGAAATCAGAGCCAGGCGTGGTGGCGCACGCTTGTAAAAACAGCATTTGGGAGGCTGAGGCTGGACGATCCGGGTTCTCAGCCAGCCTCAGCTACCTAGTGAGGCACTCCACAACTTAGTGAGACCCTGTTTCAAAATAAAGAATAAAAAATAGGGCTGGGGGTATAGCTCAGAGGTAGAATGCCCCTGAGTTCAATTCCCAGTACCGAAAAAAAAAAAAAAAAAGAGGAAATCAGCAAGTTACAATCTGTGGGAAGAGGATCTAAACACAGGGAACAGCACACGCAAATACCCTGAGATAAGAAGCCCGGATGTAAATGAGAGACACGGTGGGAGTGTCTGCTTGGAGCAGAGACAGGCAGGAGGACGTGGAGGAAGGTGGCACCAGATGAAGCTCAGGGGGCTTTGGAAGCTATCGGAGGAGGATGTATCTTAGGTGTAGTAGGGGGTTTTAAGTAGGTGAGTGATAGGACCTGAATCCAGCTGGTGGGAGTAGACCGGTACATTCAGTCAGGAGATTCCTCTGTAATCCATGTCTGATAACGGTGGATCTGAACAAGGGTGACCCACAGGAAAGGAAAAAAATATATGGTTTGAAAGTGGGACCAACACAATCTGCTGCTGTGCTTAATGGGGTGAACAAACGGGAAGTATCAGAGTACTAGTTGCAAATTGTTGTTTTTAAAAGTAGGGCAGAAATCCACCTCTTGTGATTGCCATAGATTAGTTCTGACCCTGTCCGTAGGAACCTACAAAAGAAGCCCACCGTCACCTCCAAATGTTTGACGGTAATTTCTAAGTTCCTTCTCAGAGTTTTCTTCTTCTAACTGTCTCAAATGCTTTCAATCACTACTCAAAAAATTTTAGATCCCTCTATTACCATAACCATCCACCTCTGCATGTTTCATTGGGGTCCTTTGATTTTCTGTAACAGCTTCTGCCAACACTAAAAACCATGGAGTCAGCAGGCATGGTAGCACTCGCCTGTAATCCCAGTTCTTGGGAGCCTGAGACAGGAGGATGAAGGTTCAAGACCAGTCTCAGCAACTTAGTGAGATTCTCAGCCATCTAGCAAGACTGTCCTGTTTTAAAATTTAAAAAATAAAAATAAAATAGCACTGAGAGTGTAGCTCAGAGGGAGAATGCCCCTGGTTTTAATCCTTAGTATCACACACATCAAAAAATGGGGTCCAATCATCACAAAGCAAAAATGATTTTTCACTTTGTCTTAGATGATAGCTTTCTAGGAATGTCTTCTTGATGGCTACGTTATAGTAACTGTCCCTCAAAGTCCAAAAATGGAGAAAAGATTCATACTTTTGATGACGAAAGCTGGGGCAAAATGAACCACACAAGGAAGGTGGAAATGGCCAAATGGCGGAGAGCTCATTTATGCTTATGGGGGTCAAGAATGGCTTTTATACGGGGCATGGTGGTGCACACCTGTGATCCCAGTACTTGGGAGGCTGGGACTGGAGGATCCCAGGTTGGAAACCAGCCTCAGCAACTTTGGGAGACTCTCAAAAACTTAGTGAGACCCTGTTTCAAAACAAAAAAATAAAATAGGGCCTGGGGGTGTAGCTTGGAAGTAGAATGCCCCTAGGTTCAAACTCCAGTAACTAACACACACACACACACACACACACACACACACACACACACACACACAATGGCTTCTATGGAGGAACTCGAACAACAACAAAACCTGATCCAAGGAAAAGATGCCAAGGTGGTGATGGTGGAAATGGGAGGAGGAGGAAGTGACAGCATGAGCTGCGCTGGGCACACAAGGCTTCAGTTTGCCAACACTCAGCGCATGCGTGGGGAGAACTGAACCCGAAGGATGGGCTGAGTTGGGAAGGCCCCGAAGCTTACAAAGCAGAATCCATTCCATGTTGGACAAAGGATGTTGCTGAAGACTGGGGGCTTTGTGTAGATGTTTTTAAACTGATAAGAGGGAATTTTGGTTCCGGAAGATTATTCTGGTAACACATTTATCAAGTGGGGAAAAAAGGGAGGAGAAAATACTGATTTTCTGCAATAATCGAAGAAAAAAGTAATGAGGGCTAAAGAAAACCTGCATTTAGGTATTGGAAGAGGAGGCATAAATGCAGAGGGGCAATGGAATTTCCAGAGCTTAGCCACCACGCAGATGGACAGGGCCAACAAGGAAGAGGAAGAAAGCACCATTTCTTCACAAAGATAAAACCAAGATTTTATACGAAATGTCACTCCTCCAGCCTCCCCCCCTTTTTGGTACTGTATATTTTCTATTTGAAAACAGGATTTTGCTAAATTGCTGAGGGTGGCACTAAATTGCTGAGGTGGGCCTCAAACCTGCAATCCTCCTGTCTCAGCCTCCTGTCCACTTGCCTCCCTGGCTCCAGCCCTATCTTGATTGTAGATTTAAATATAATCATTTTTAGGCTTCTTATCACATATGTTTTGATAGCACACAAAAAGGAACTGAATGTTTGTGTTAAGCAGTAAGATTTTGTCCACTGTAAGAAATGATAGAAAGTGAAATCTTGTGACTTAGGAAAGACATATTTGGGTCAATATAGTTTCTGTGACTATTTTAAACCCCCAAACTCTGCTATCCTGCTATGCAAGAATGATTGAGTGTGCAGTGCACACCACTGAGGTGGAATTCAGGGAGCAAGCACAGCATGGGATCTCACCTGTGGCTCAAAGTTCTTCGTGTCTCCATTTTTAAGGGCTATGAACAGCATGCCCTCTGCGCTCTGTGTAAGCCAGCTGGTACTTTCCCCACTGCATTTGCTAAACAGCGAGGGAGGAGGAAGAAGCAGAGGGGAGGAGGGAGACAGAAAGAAGGAAGATGAGGAGAAAAAGGGAGAGACTGCCTTAAACTGTAAAATAAAGAAATGTATTTTGGCAGCTAAGGCAATGTATTCCTAGGTAAACATTAACACAATTGTGTTAACTTGCTTTCCTTTGGATTTTATCTTTGAATGGTTAATATATGCCTTAACAGATTTGGTTCAAACGAAAACTCTTTTACTGCTATTTTATTATACCTTGAAAAGTACCATATTATTAAGATATTAAGAATTCAGAAATTATGTAACAATTGTGAACAAGAAAACCAAATTTACCTATGGCTACCACTCAGCGATAACCAGGGTTAACATTTTATTTATGTGACTTTCAAAACCTTGCAATGTGCATTCATTTATGTATTTACTTGCAGTACTGGGGATTGAACTCAGGGATATTTTACCTCTGAGCTACACCCCATTCCTATTTTTTATTAGCTAGTCGCTGAGGGCCTCACTAAGTTGTTGAGGCTGGCCATGAATCTGTGATCCTCTTGTCTCAGTCTCCCAAGTACTGAAATTAGAGGTGTGCACCACCACACCTGGCTATGTACATCTTTTAAAAATAAAAATTGATTTCTCTTGTTGTCTTTATTTTTGACAATGTGTCCTCTTCCTATATCCCTTCCCTTCTTTTCCTGAACCATTCATTTCTATAAACTTTAGGAGGAGCAGAGCAAAACCAAGGTAGGAAAATAAGTCACAGTGGTCCAGGGCATTGGAGCCAAAAAGAAAGTGGAAGGTCTACAGAGAAGGGCTCCTGGTGAGGACAGTCAGGAGGAGGGAGTGAGGGCGGTGTCCATGCTGGGACAGCCTGACCCAGGGTGTCACAGGTCAGGAGGGTATTCATGTGAAGTGACCCAGGGTAGAGAGCTGGAGACCAGGCACGGTAAAGAAGACATCAGCACATGGCGGTAGCATGACCTAGACTACTGAAGCCAAAAGCTGGTGAGGCTACAGCCTCTATAGGAGGGGTCAGAGGCCACCATGCCCAGGAGACAACAGCCTGGGGGCCTCTAGGCCCTCCTGGGCTGTGTGGCAAAGGAGGATCCAAGTGTGCAGACATTAAAGTTACTAGTTTATTTAAAGAAACCTGACCTTTTTGGGGGGAGGGGGGGAGATGGATGTGATGCATTCTACCTCCAAGCCACACCCCCACACACAGCAGCAAGAACCGGCATCTTTATCGATTGAATTTTCCAGTCCAGAAATTGTGTATCTTTCCATTCATTCTATTATATCCCTCAATATGGTATTTTAAATTTTATTCTCACATTTCTTATTTGTTCTTAAGTATTTAATATTTAATATATTCAATATTGTGAGTACCCTTTTCACATTAGTTTTGAATATCCATTAAGTATAATACTTATTTATAACTTAATGTATTATATTACTATTCCAGGAAATTCCAATTGCTTTTCATAGGTTATAACTGCTTTTTAATTTATTTGAATTAAAATTGGTATCATTGTTAAATTTTGTTAATATAAAACTCATTAGGTCATATTGCTGATGGGGGAGAGACTAAAAAATTTTAAAAGATCATTAATTAGTTAAATTATGTATTCATTTATATTTACTGAGTATACACAATAATCCTGGCCAAGTTACACAACCTAGAAAAGTCTCCACTTTCACAATGGTAAAAATCGAAGAACCCATCTAAGGTTACATGAGATATGGCATATAAATTACTTATCACTTATGGAGCACTTGTCACATGCAAAGCTAATAGAAACATGGAAGACACTGATACTGAAACACTGTAAACCGCCCTTCAGAAGCCGCAGAGCAACCAGGGAAACTCCAAGCTCCTCTCTGTTTTCTCTATCTTTCTTTACTTCAGCCACATCTATCTTTTTTCTCCTTCCTCCCTTCCACCATTAATTAACAACCCCTCCCATACACACACACAAAGAGGAATCTTGAGAAGCTCTCCCACTAACCTTGCGATCCCCTTGCCTCCCATTTCATTGGTATTTTCTGAAGTCTTCAATGTATAATAAGCCCCCAATAAATACGGATGAACTTCAAACAAAACTGGAACACCAAAAAACCCTCAGAAAGTCCCACTGCCCTACAAAGGTCTTAGTAAGCCAGCCTGTTAATAAACACCAAGCATGGTGGTGTACACCTGTAATTCTGATACTTGGGAGGCTGAGGCAGGAGGATCACAGGTTCACAACCAGCCTCAGCAATTTAGGGAGGCCCTTAGCAAGTTAGTGAGACCCTATTTCAAAATAAAAAATAAAATAGGGATGGGGATGTCGCTCGGAGATAGAATGTTTCTGGGTTCAGTCCCTAGCACCACAAAACAATTCCAAAGTGAAATGTAAAATAACAATGAACTAAAATCATGCCTGTAACATTTTATTGAGCTATATTTAAGTGGTGTATACAATGATATTAGTGCACGTGTGTGTGTGTGTGTGTGTGTGTGTGTGTGTGTGTGTGTTTAGCTGGGGATTGAACCCAGGAGCATTCTACTTCCGAGCTACGTCCCCAGTCCTTTTTATTTTTTTATTTTGAAACAAGGTCTCATTAGGTTGCTGAAAGCCTCGCTACACTGCTGAAGTTGGTCTTGAACCTGCAATCCCCCTCTCTCAGCCTCTCAGGTACTAGAATTACATGTATGCATCACCATGCCCAGCTTCACAATAATATTACATTTAAGTTTAGAAGTATGACCACATTTCCTTCCCCCAAAAGCCTGTTCAGAATAATCTGCTGATCATTACTCTTCAACTTTATAGAAACCATACCTGTTTTCTTATGAAATTGTGAACTGAAACACTTGCTTGTACTGCCATTAGCCAAAAGCCCAGTTTCTTCAAGAGATACGTAACTAAGTCACACTGGACACCATGCACCTACCCACTTCAGCCAGAGTTCTGATGCAGGATTCTACCGAGGCTTTCTGTGCTGGGTTGGGCCAGGTACAGTTGTATATTCTGAAGGCAGACTGCAGCAGCTGAATAAAAACTGGCTGGTGTGTCTGAAACCAGAATGAAAATCGGCAAATAGTGCGATAAACCATTAAACACATCTGACAGAGACCTATGCATTATCCAAAAGTTCATCGAGATAAAATACGAGCCAGATGCAGTGGCAGGTGCCTGTAATCACAGTACTTGGGAGGCTGATAGAAGGATTACAGGTTCAAGGCCAGACTCCGCAAATAAGTGATACCCTATTTCCAAATAAAAAATAAAATAAAGCTGGAGGTACACCTCAGAGGTAGAATGCCCCTGAGTTCAATCCCCAGCACCAAAATAAATAATAAAATATAGTCTTTCAAGTTTCAATGCTGTTTAATAAATATCTCACTCAGCAAACAACATCATGTGTTCACTTCATGATCTGCACTGTGCTAGGCACTATGGAAAATAAATCATTTGTGTTTTAACTATATTTGGGGGGAAAGTACTGGGTACTGAACCCAGGGACAGTCTACCTCCAAGTTACACTATCAGTCCTTTTTATTTACTTTTGTTTGTTTTGTTTTGTTTTGTTTTGAAACAGGGCCTTGCAAGGTTGCTGAGAATCTTGCTAAATTGCAAAGGCTGTCCTCAAACCTGCAGTCCTCCTGTCTCAACCTCCCAAGTACTGGGATTACAGGCATGCACCACCATTCCTGGCATATTTTAAATATATTCTTAATATGAGAATATACCATTTCTTGAAGCCAATGACATGAATTTAAATAGTTTTTATAATCCTTTGTTTATTCCTAAGTACAAATACAACAGGTGTTTCTGGGTTTGGTTGTTTGGTTTGATTTTATATGATGGACAAGCAGAGGGGTCACCATTTTGAACTACAATAACTGTCTGTTTGTTTGTTTGTTTTGTAGTTCTGGAGAGTGAACCCAGGGGCATTCTACCTCCAAGCTACCCCCTAGCTCTATTTATTTATGTATTTATCTATTTATTTTTGTTATTGTTGTTTGTTTATTTGTTTTTGTGGTACTAGAGATTGAATCCAGGGGCCTTCTACCTCTGAAGTAGACCCCCTAGCGCTTATTATATAACTATTTTCTTGAAACAGGACCTTGCTAGGTTGCTGAGGCTGGTCTTGAATCTTAGATCCTCCAATCTCAGCCTCCCAAGGACTAGAATTATAGGCGTGAGCCACCACACCCAGTTACAGAGACAATATCGTGTATTTCATGTATTTTTAAACACTTTTTCTTAAAAAAGTATAATCAAAATGATATTTTATAAGAGTAATGCATCATGTTGGATGAAATAAGCCAGACTCAGAAAGTCAAGGGACTTATGTTTTCTCTCATATGTGGAAGCCAGAGAGAAAATAGGAACCAAAAGGGAAGCTAGAGCCGGGCGTGGTGGCGCACGCTTGTGATCCCAGTACTTGGGAGGCTGAGACAGGAGGATCACAGGTTCTCGGCCAGCCTCAGCTACTTAGTGAGGCCCTCCGCAAGTTAGTGAGACCCTGTTTCAAAATAAAGAACAGAAAATAGGGCTAGGGGTGTAGCTTGGAGGTAGAATGCCCCTGGGTTCAATACTCAGTACCGGAAAAAAAAAAAAAAAAAAAAAAAAAGGAAACTAGAGAGAAAATAGGAAACAAAACAGATAAGTGAGGAGAGAGACCAGTATAACAGTGGAAGGAGGTTGGGGGAGGAAGATGAGGAAGGGAACAGGAGGATTAAGGAAGGAAACTATTCAAATAATGCTATGTCCTTATACGAAAGTATCACTACCAATCGCCCTAACATGTATGGGGAGGGAAGAAAGGGGAACGGGGCGGGTTATGGAGGGAAATCCACCAAGTGCTGTGTGCATGTGTGCTTGTATCACTTTGAATCGAATCTCACTATAATGTATGATTATAATGCACTAATAAAAATGTAAAGCAGAGCAATATACAGTCACTATATAATATATAGGAACCATAGAAATAAAAATAACCAATAATCTCTCAATGTGGAGATAATCAATATCAGCATTTTAAGGATATGGTTGCCTTTGTATTTGGGAGTCTGGTTCCAGGACAGCACACATATACCAAAACTCACACATCTTGTAAGATCTCTGACATGAAATTGGATAGTATTTGCACATAACCTATGGTACACTCTCCCATTACTTTTAAACATCAATATATTACTTATAATACATCAATACAATATAAATTCCATGTAAACAGTTGTTATCCTATATTGTACAGGGAATGATGACAAGAAAATAAAGTCTGTATGTGTTCAGTACAGATGCAGTTTTGGGGGGAAGGAATATTCCTGCTCTAAGGTGGCTGAATGCACAGATGCAAAACTCACAGATGCAAAGAGGTTGGCAGCACCTAATTCCTGAGTTTCTCTATGTATATACATGTATTTTGTTTGTTTGTTTGTTTTTGGTCTTTTTTTTTGTGCGTGTGGTACTGGGGATTGAACTCAGGGGCATTCTACCTCCGAGCTACATCCTCAGCCCTATTTTTTATTCTTTATTTTTGAAACAGGGTCTCACTAAGTTGCAGAGTGCCTCACTAGGTAGCTGAGGCTGGCCACGAACCTAGATCCTCCAGTCTCAGCCTCCCAAATGCTGGGATTACAAGCGTGCGCCACCATGCCCGGCTCATATATGTATTCTTGAACAAACTATATGAGACTATACTACAATTCTGTAGTCCAGTATTACTTTATTTATTTATTTATTTATTTATTCATTCATTCATTCATTTATTACAATACTGGGGATGGAACCCTGGGGCATTCTACCTCCAAGCTACACTCCCAGTCCCTATTTTTAATTCTTTATTTTGAAACAGGGTCTCCCTAAGTTGTGGAGTGCCTCACTAAGTAGCTGAGGTCGGCCGTGAACCCAGATCCTCCTGCCTCAGCTTCCCAACTACTGGGATTACAAGTGTGTGCCACCACGCCCGGCTCCAGTATTACTTTATAATCATTTTCCTCAGTCATTAATTTTTTTAAAAAAAACATGATTTTTTAATTGCTACATAATAAGCCATCTTACAGTTATAGGATAATTTAGCTTTTCCATTTATGGACATTTAAGGTTATATCAATTTTTAAGTATTATAAATACCTGAATAAAAATCTTAACATATAAATCTCTGCTAGTTCTTTTACAATAAATTACTAAAATGAAACTATTGGATTAGAGTACCTATTCGTTTAAAGAATCATGCCATTATTTTAACACTTGGCAAACAGTCAACATATAGATATGAAAGTTCTCATTCTGCTTTGAGAAAGAGGAAAAATAATTCAATTTGAAGATGAGTTCTTTTTTGTGTGATTTTTTTTTTTTTTCGTGGTACTGGGAATTGAACTCAGGGGCATTCTACCTCCGAGCTATATCCCCAGTCCTATTTTTTATTCTTTATTTTGAAACCGGGTCTCACTAAGTTGCGGAGTGCCTCACTGGGAGATGAGTTCTTTTTAAATAAAATAAAGACATAAGCTTGGCAAACTCAGAAAGGAGCATAATAGTAAATGAGAGAAGAGTCATTATCAGAAGTGTAGGAAACAGCCAGGCTTGGTGGTGCCCACTTGTAATCCCAGCACTTGGAAAGCTAAGACAGGAGGATCACAGGTTCAAAGCCAGCCTCCACAATTTAGCAAGGCCCTCGGTAACTTACTGAGCTCCTGTTCCCAAATGAAAAATAAAATAGTTCTTGGGTCTCATCCAGAGCCCCAATTCCAGAAAAAGAAGAAGAGGCTTGGAAACAACTTCCTGACCAGATTACATCTTTTCCCTACTCTAAGAAGATGGCAGAGTGCTCCTGTATTGGCTAAGGTACCTGGAGGCTGGTACTGTTGTCTGAGAAAGGAGAACTGAAGAAGCCGCTCACGATGCTCATGACCGACTCCGTGATGCACTTCTCCAAGAAGACATCTGCGTGCTTCCTGTCGGTGGTGGTGTTGCAAACCTGCAGAGAATCAAAACAATTTAATAGGCTTTATCACATCTTTCCATTATAACTCAATACTGGAGTCTTCTAAAAACTGTCCTGAATCAGCTCACGATAGCAATTTTATGTTTTTTAAAGCTGCTTTGAACAGAAACATTTCCACCTCAAATCCATTAAAACTGGATCATTTTACAGTAGCTTCTCCTTCAAGTTTGATTCTCACTTCAGCCAGGGACCAGAATTCCTTCACACCCAGCACCTTATGCATGATTTGTTTCTCTCTTCTCATGAACACTAACCTCTCCGTCAGTCCCCAAGCTTGGCTTTGATGGAAAATACTTTCCTACTCAATGTGAGGGTGCGAAAGAGGAAATAGTCATTCTAAGAAAGTGGTAGGTATAACTAATGATGGTTTATGTCTACGTGCATTTCCTCTTAAAATACCTGTCCCAAACTGGAAAGTGCAAACACGGAAACTAGCACTTTCGTAGCATGTGTGAGGCCCTGGGTTCAATCCCCAGTACCACAAAAAGAAAAAAAATTAAAGATGATTTGGGAAGCAAGGAAGTGCACTCTGAATGCATTCTTTTGGGTAGGCTAAACCAGAAGGCCCAATATTCGAGCTGGGGACAGGCAAAGAGACATCTCTACTTCCTGCTCTGATCATCACATCTTTAATGAGGCACAAGCTGGCTGTTCTGCTCAACTACAAATTTCAAAGTGTGTCAGGGTGGACAAATTTCAAGAGCTAAGATACATGATTAAAAACAGATGGAAAACATACAGGAAACCTTGAGATAAAAGGAAGAAGGGGGAGGAGGAGAGCAAAGGGTGTGAGAAAAAACTGAAACACTGAGAACAGAAAAATTAAGTCTTAGTGTTTGCAAATCGTGGGGGGTAAAGATGGTGGCCAGATGCGCCAGATGTTCTTAGGCAGTCCAAATTTTGATGCAATTTTTGTCTTTTCAATAAGGTGCCTAATCAAAAGAATAAGTAAATGTAATATAATTTGATATTTCTTTAGAACTTTTCACATGAATTCATAAAAGGGAAAAATTCTCTTCTCAAACCATGAATTCCAATGTTTTTAGCTTGGAAAATGGAAGTGCCCGTGCCAGTATTTGCTGGATGAGGGAGAAGGAAGAGGACAAGCTGGTGTCTCAGCCATCTGGACAGTTCAGTTTTCCCTCATCTATGGAATGGCATCTGCAGGATGTGCAATGCACACCTGTAATCCCAGTACTTGGGAGGCTGAGACAGGAGGATCGCAGGTTCAAGGCCAGTCTTGTTCACTTAGCAAGACTGTAGCAACCTAACAAGACCCTGTTTCGAAATAAAAAGTAAAAATGGCTGGGGTGTAGTTTGGAGGTAGAATGCCACTAAATTCAGTCCCCAGTACCAATAATAACAATAATAACAATAATGATAATAATAATAATAGTAAATGGCATCTATCTGATGTTATTAGAACTGAAAGGTTTTTAGTACAACTAATATCATAGAGTTATTGTAGGGAATAGTACAGTTAAAGGAAGTAAATTACATCAATTATGTCAATTTATGTAATCTAGCTATTGTTCTAACATATAACATAGTGTCCAGCACATAAGATGTTCAATATAGCACCCCCCCATATCCACAGGGGATATGTTCTAAGACCCCCAGCGATGTTTGAAACGGTGGAGAATAGCAAATCCTACATATACCATTTCTTCTCATACATACATACACACATACCTATGATAGGTTTAATTCCAAAATTAGGCACAGTGAGAGATTGACAACATAATAAATAGAACAGTTATAACAATATGCTGCAATAAAAACTGTATGAATGGAGTCTTCCTTCCCTCTCACCCTTCAGTCTCCACCCTCCTCCCCCCTCTCCCTGAATATCTTACTGTATTTTCAATTAAAGGAAGCACTTTACAGCTTTTCCTTGGCATATCTGAATTGCCAACATCACTATTCTTTTTTTTTTTTTTTGCTACTAGGGTTTGAACCCAAGAGTGTTCTACCTCTGAGCTACACCCCAGCCCTATTTATTTTGTGTTTTAATTTGAAACAGGGTCTCACTAAGTTGCAGAGGGCCTCGCTAAATTGTCATGGCTGGCTGTGAACTTGCGATCCTCCTGTCTCAGCCTCCCAAGTACTGGGATTACAGGCGTGCACCACCACACCCGGCTATCACTATTCTTACGTGTTGAGGTCATGATTAAGTAATATAAGGGTTACATGAGCACAAGCACTGAGATGCTGCAACACTGATCTCTGAGGGGCTACAGAGTGGCTGACAGGAGGAGCACATACAGTGGAGACAGGCTGGTTTACAAAGGAATAATTCACCCAGGCCAGAGGGCAGGGGTGACACAGAGAGCACACGAGTTCATCAAGCTATTCAGATGGCATGCAATTTAAAACATATGAACTGCTGATTTCAGGAATTTTCCATTTAATGCTTTTAAACTTTGGTCAACCTCAGATATCCAAAACTGGAGAAAAAGGTGACACTGGATAAGAAGGGACTACTTATAAAATTTGTGAAAGGAATGAATGAATGAATTGGCTTTTAAAAATAAAAGACTAAGGACTCCCATTTTTGTTTTCAGTTAACTTTGGGTGAGGCTATATTTATGGACCACTCTAACCTAGGATTAACATCTCATGTGGTCTCAGGACTAATACAAAACTGATTTTCCCATGATGAACTAGGACTGAGTATCTTTCGAGCATTGGCTTTTATGGTAAACTTTTCTAAGACGCAGGCTAAAACCACGTTGAGGTTGAATAGGTGGCAGGATGGTTCTGACCCTAGCAGCACAGACAATCTTCTTCTTCACCATCTAGCAATGTCTAGGGCAATCATGCGGGGCTCTCTAGGGTTATTACAGTACCATACTGTGGTACTAACAACTGGACACGGTGCCCAAGTACCACCTGAAAATTTCCTTTTCAATCACTATGATAACAAAAGTAATCTATTTCTAGATAAAGGCTTTACTCAAAATCCTAGGTAATGAAAATATTTTGTTTAAAAAACTATGGGAATCTGCTCTTCCTTTGAAGTTACTTTTTCTGCCTCATTGAGTGATGCAGATGACGTTCCTTGCATCCCACATTGTAATATTATGGGGAGCCAAGGAATGTAGGAAGCCACTCTTCTTATTAAAAATTTTTACATTTTTCAGGAATAGGGGGCCTAATAAGTAGTGTAATATTTCATTATCCTTTTTATTTATTTTTGTTACCTCTTTAAACAAAGATTGGAACTGACTCAAATAGAATTATATCACATTGCATTATCTTTTTTTTTTTTTTTGCGGTACTGGGGATTGAACTCAGGGGCATTCTACCTCCGAGCTATACCCCCAGCCCTATTTTTTATTCTTTATTTTGAAACCGAGTCTCACTAAGTTGCGGAGTGCCTCACTAGGTAGCTGAGGCTGGCCGCGAACCCGGATCCTCCGGTCTCAGCCTCCCGAATGCTGGGATTACAAGCG